>JAQFXM010000675.1:0-43889 GCA_034693345.1 Entomobrya multifasciata | reverse complement strand
TAACTGCATACCTGGCGGATGCTCCGCCCGTTGCCAACACTTTTTAAAAATTAAAAGCATGTGTTTTCAAGTGCTTTCTTGCATTCCTCTCAGGAAAAAATACATAGGCTGTATTCGTGTATCATGAACAAAATGAAGGAATACCGTCATCATTGTGTGAACGGGTTAATTTTTTAAATATTGCATGTAATTCATGCATGCACCCATCTATCAACTTTTTATACCAACCTGCAATGAAACATCAAATTATACAAAGCCACATTACACATCGCGACTTGTATCGATTTGTTTTGAGTGATTTTAACCGAACGTTCTATTGTAGTAAAATGGAAAAGTAAATCCAATACAAAAAATACTCCAAATCCAACCTAAACGAAAGAAAACATGATGCCTTCTTCAATGATCAATGCTCAACATAATTTATGCATAAATTGAAAAAATATCTAATGTATAATTCAAGAAGAAAAACCAAACTTACATACATGTAATATACATGCTTAATATGCTAACTCGAATAAGAATATTTTTTAAAAGTTCCTCTGTGCATGCTCCGCTTCTTCTTATTCAAGACTTAACTTTATATAACCAAAAGCCAACAAGAAAAATAATTCAAGTTTTTAGCGTCGATATTGTTATGATTTTTTCCCTTTTAGAGCGAGAGAGGATTTCCTTATTCATAAAATTCATACTTGGCAATATATTTTTGCTCTCATGCATGTGCATGACATTATACATATATTCCCATCCTTACCCTCTAAAACTGCTCACGTCTCATGATATGTGTGTCGTCTTTTAAGACATATTAGGTAACATAATTGTAGCAGGAGGAAACAAGCCAAGCTTTTTGATGATTTTCCCCATTAAAAATCAATCCATTCTACAAGCACAACCGAACACACATGTCAAAAAGCAAGGATAGAAAAAAATGTGCCGCTATTTTATAAACTAAAACTTAAATCCTTTTTCCCTATGCACAAAAAAGCAATGATCATGACCACGAAAGAAGTTTCAAAATGCCCCAAACTTATTTTAGCTACAGCTTTTAACTTTTAATCATTACAATTTGACACAGTACCAGAACATATTAATTTTAAGTTGGCATATATAAAATTCTCACAATTACTAGATAATTATCACTAACTAGATAAATTAAACGATCAATTGACAGTGATATTTTTGGAACTGCTACTTGGAGAATGTAAAAATAGATGAAACAAAAATAGCCAGGGTTGAGATTTCGACTGCAGTGTAGTTCAAACTTTTGTGATATCCTTTTTATTATCATTTTTTGCGGGCACTTTAATTTGTGGAACGCTTTGTCTTGAATCTGATTCGTCGTTCTCCTCAAAGCCGTGATCAGTACTGATCGCCTTTGTGGGATTGATATAGGTCGGTGAATGTGTCAATCTCTTCATTTTCTCCTCCAAAATATGCTTAAGCTTTTCACACTCCGGATCATCGAGCAGCCCTCCATTCTTCACCTCATTCAATGAAAACTGCATCTGATTTATAACCGCCCGGCAAGCATGTCTCGTCTTCAGGGCTACTGCCACACCTGGGAACTTGCTGTGGATAAGGGCCAGATCCTTGGCACATGCGTTGCGCTCCCTTTTCATCGCATGCTTAAGAACCTGTTGTACCTTCTTGTGCTCGGCGATTTGAGGAATGAACTTGATAACAGCATCGCTAGTCTCGACAAACCCCTTTCCCATGTCGTATCCAATAAACACTTGTAGATTCGTTTGCCTCTTGACCTTTCTCAGAAGTGTGGGCACAAGTGGTCGGAGGAGCCTTAGGGTTCTTACAAACTGCAAAAGTTTCAGGGCCTTTAAAATGTTCAGGTACTCTCTCAAGTTGTTGTTGATCACTGTAGTGTTCCTGCACTCGTCCGGATTCAGGGCAAGTTCCCAGAGATACAGGTCAACGTACGCCACGATCAGCACAACAATGTCCAAGGAATTCCACCAGTTGCAAAAGTAGCTCCGAAATCCTAGTCCAAGTAATTTCAAGAGCATTTCCAACGTGTAGAAGATAGCGAAGCAGTAGTTGGTCGTGTGGAAAGCATTTTTGGTTCGCTGTTCCGTGGAAGTCCAGCTGCACTGGTCGTTGGAATAGACGGAAGCATAAATAAGAACTACGTCCCAAATCACGACAATCATGTTGAAGATGATCACGGTGAAGCTTATCATGTCAAACCAGTCCCGAGTCACAAGCCAATAGAACCAATAGCGCCACTTTTGCTTGGGTGCAGCCGGTAGAGTTTCCTCCTTGTGAAGTTTAAAGTGAATAATGATCTTATCCCGAAGCCAAACGTAGAATCCATGAGCAAGCATGTATTTGTGAAAGTTTTGCGCTTGAATGACAGCCAAGTGCTTGTCCTCTGCGTGTTCCGCGTCGGCCAACAGGTGCTGAGTTGCTTGTTCTGTGAGGGTACCTTGTTCGAATAGGTGCAGGTAGTGGATCTTCATGCTCTTTATCGCACGGAGCCTCGCATCATTTGTCATTTCTCGGTACTCTGCAACAGTGGGCTCGTTTTCCACAATGCTGGCACAGTTCCAGCATACCGTTGTGTTGTCCATGACTGGGCGAGGTGGGTGGATGGCGGCAGGATCCTTTTTGGAAGGATCGTATTTTTCCGGCTATATCATAAAGAAACATCAATTAAGACGTCCGTTAGAACTATGCTATTACATTAGATAAACTGTGCCTTTTATCTGCTTACTAATTGATAGGGATTTTCTATTCGACAAATCTTGGAAACCATTTCCCATCTGGCGTCCATCATCCAAGGGTCCATTTGAAAACTTCTAATCATGTTATACTTTTGCTTGCGAATACGCCTTACAGCATTGTTCATCTCTTCCTTCTGACCCACCGTCACCTCAGTCAACTTGAGAGTCTTCAAAAGGCCCTTCGTTGTGGTTCCATTAACACAAAGAGTAAGAAGCACGATTCCCGCTGTATGGAACAAGATCTTGGGACCAACCATCAACAAATGACACAGATGCTCGTCCTGATAAATTTGCAAAGCCAAACAAATGCCCACCGCGCCCCGCAGCCCACCCCACATGATGATTATCATATTTTGCCACTCGAATCCGTAGCCCAACCGCTTCAAAATGGGGTAGAAGAGGAGGAGCATTAGAAACCTGACCACGTGCAGGCCAATGTAGAGGAGAGCCAGGTACTGAAAGTCGGTAAGGCTGAAGTGCTGAACGGCTGTTTCAGAAATGACAATGCCCACGAGAACAAACAAGACGGTGTTGGCAAGATAACCCAGCATTTCCCAAAAGTGATGAACGGGTCCTTCAGATTCTGGACTTATCACTGTTCGCTCCGCAGACATGGTGAGTCCAAGTACTACCACTGCAATTACACCGGAAACACCCAACACGTATTCACTAGACCAGTAGGTGAGATAGGAGGCGCAAAGCGTGGCCGATATCTCGACAGCTGCATCGTTGTAAACGTAGGACAAGAGGAAGATGCAGATCCTTCCCGTGATCCATCCCCAAATAGGCCCACCCAATGAGATCTGGAAAAATTTAATAGTCACGTGGAGAGCGATATCGGATACAGTATGCTCAGCTGCGTTGGGGTCATCGATTTCGCTGACATATTCTTCAAACACTTCAAACAGCAGAATGGCCACACCATCGTTTAATAGAGATTCTCCATCGATGAGCACACCTAACTGTTCGGAAACACCCAGGTCTCGGAGAATAGCGACAACCGCTACAGGATCCGTGGCGGAGACGATGCAGCCAAAGAGGCAGGCGTGAAGAAAGTGCCATTTGTACTCGGAAAAGAACATCCAGCAAATATAAGCGGCTCCAAACGTTGAGAGAATCATACCTGTGCAAATAATATTATGAAATTAATTCGAGACTAATGGTTAAAGAATTTAAAGCAATGGTATTTGCTTTAAATGTTTACCAGGAAAAGCCAAGATAAATATCTGAGGAAAGCTCTTGATGAACGTGTGTACGGAAATAGAAAAGGCCGACTCAAAAATTAAAATTGGTAAAAAGATGTAAAGGATGTGTTGAGGGTTGATTCTCGCAACAGCCGTGTACTTTGACATAACAGGGCACCAACTCTGAATATGGCTGAATCCCCCAATGATGGCTCCAGAAATGAGGAGGAGTACTGTGTACGGTATCTTGATTTGAAAGTGACGGGCCATTGCGCGAACAAAGGCACCCCAGGCACACATCAGTATTAGAGTGAACAAGATGGGAAGGTCCTCGTCCTTGTGGAATTCTCCAGCTTCAGTAACCGCGCACTCTTCCGTGTTCTCTATCTCTTCCGGACTTTCTCGAATCATGAAGCCCAGCTCGCAAAACGCACTGAACTCTTGACGATCTATCTTATCATTTGTCACTGTAACAATCGTTTCAGGGCCACCTACAGCCGTAACTTGATGACTTTGAAAAGCGCTCCAGAACATAAGCAAGGCTATTACGACCAGCCCCATTCCTTCCAACTTTCGGTTAGTTTTGGTCAACATTTTGACCCCTAATTTAAAAACGATTCTATAGAGCTTGATCACTCTACTAGTGACTAGTCAGACTACTTTTAGAAAAGTAAAGATTCGATCTGCTGCTTTTTCGATCAAAGTAATTTGCCGTCTCCGAAGTGCCATGTTTTATGTTTCCATGTAAAAAAGTCATGATATAAAAACTCAACACCACATCATTCATCAGTACAATACCTGTATCTATAGTCGCATATCACCCCACCACCAACATTACCACCCACGCAATCCGCTGTAAAGATAGTAATAGTTCATCATCATCATACTCCTAATCGGCTATAATGGAAAGGTGTGTTGTATGTTGGGGGACACATATATCTTCTCCAGTAATCCCTCTCCAAATCTGAACAAAATGTTTTCCTAATTAATCCCCTCAAATTAAAATAGAGCTGTGGCTCTATTCTCTCTTCTTCAATGCAGGTATGCATACTTGTTCTATGAGCAAGTACTAATCAAGGTTATTTAACTGATCTTTTGAAGCTCAACAAAGTAATGGAGTGAAATTGAGCGAAGGAACCTAAAAGCTTTAGCATGACATGACTGACAGATTGGAAATTGAAATGTGAATTGTGTATTTAGACTAGAGCATAAAATATCTTGATTTTCCTTCTTTTCCCAAAATTCTGACAGAAGTGGATTGAAGTGGTAATGCACAAAGCCTCGCCAAAATTAATCAATCAATTAACAGCTTAATTAAATCATAGAACAGTGCAGTATTAGACTCTTTATATCCAATATTGCACTGCCCTACTGTTATGATACATAATTCACAGGATTTCAGCATTCCACGAAGTAGCAGCGTGCAAATTGTACCAAAACCATGTCACCTCTCATCTTAACAATAACATTCATCAGATCAAATCTTTCCGAAAATATCATAAAAACAGTTTTTACCAGCCAAACAGTCTGTAATAACGAATTGTTGGGACGGTATTTTATTGACTTACTTCGTATTTTTTATTTCAAAAGCCAATCGGATGATGAAAATTTAATTTGTTAATCTGCAACTGTCTCTTCTGTCTGAGTCTACTTGTCTCCGTGTTGTTGACTCGTTTGTTAATACAAACTACTAACTGCTCTATAACAAGTCGAATAATAATATTTTTTATTTAAATAAATGGTGCGATAATAATTGGACCTTGAAAATATATTTATCTGTTATTTAAAATGATCAAGATAAGAGGATACACATATATTTTTTATTATGATGATTTGCGATGTGAAGAGCTCACGTTTTTTCTTCTGTGCAAAATATTATTTCAAACTATCAAGCTGAATGGTAAAGCAGTGCCAATTATTATTTATCCAGAACAAATTTTTGGTGGGAGACGGGACTGGCTACTAATTATTATAAGTATTAATGTTAAATGCGTAGCAAGTTCATTAATTTTTGCTGAGCTTTATGTTTCTCGTAAGAATCTCATTATATTTTTTTCAAGAAAAAAAACCAAGAAAGCAAGCTAATATTATATTGATGATGGCGATGATTGATGACCTTTTCGGTCAGATCAACAAGATGGTCAAATAGACAGATATTGTTGTGCTTTTATTTCTTTTGAAAAATATAACAAGCGGCCTAACTGTAGAAAACTATTTTAATTTTTCCTGTTTCCTTTAAACAATTATTTTTACAACGGAAAGCAACGGTTAATATTTCTGGGATTAAGCTAGGGTACAAGTGCAAATGAAGGCTACATTTTCAAACTTAGAATAAAAACCTTTTTTGATAACTGATCTGCTGATCACTTAATTTTGAATAATTAAAAGCCAACTTTATCTCAATATCAAATCTCGGTTGTAGCCTTGAAGTTGAAGCTTTACTGATTCAGCAAAACTGAATACATGATGATTTGGAAGATTTTTTATTCATTCATAAAGTATTTAATACTGAGATGCTTATCAGTTGATAAGTTATAATATAGTTTATCAAAGTAGCAGCAGCATTCATTCAAGGATTCATGGTCAAGTTCAGTTACGTATTCACTCCATTTATTTTCAAAGAAAGAAAAAAATGTAGGTAATTTTTTATCTAATTTTGAAAGTTTATCTGTAATTGTTCATCAATCAAGAACGAGTCAGCAAAAGGCAAAAGCTGAAAAACAGACTAGGGTGTACATATGCATACCAAGTAGTGTCTGAAACATAAATGTGCTGAGAAATGACTAATTATTTTGAAGTCATTTTAAAAGGAGTAAATTTTGAAAATAGAAAAATATTTTGACAGTCATGCCAGATTTTTATCGCTTGTCTGACTGAGAGCAATGATAATAATTACTACTGCTACCATCAGACAGCGAAAATGAACGACCAACAACAGCAGAAAAAATATTCTCATATAAATCAATGAAGGATTCCATAAAACAAGGCGACATCCATCCATCCACTTGCAGTACATACATACATACATACGTACTTATCTTAAAGCTGACTTGCTGACGATTGGGGAAAAAGGGTGAATGGAAAAGCAGAATAATATATTTTTTATCGTTGACGATGATGATATGGAGTGGAAACGATAAGCAAAATATATTATTATTATTGGAAATTGGCTTACAGGGTACATAGGTGACTTATGTAAAGGTGACCTTTAACCCTCAAAAAATTAAATCATTTCGTTCAAACAAGAAAAAATATTTATGCGCACTTATATTCTATTCAAGTGATACTTTTTTTAAAAAGGATCGATAACATCTGTACACAGTAACTGTACAGTACAAAGTGGAGAGATGGAGAAATGACAAACACTTGCTTGCAGAGAGTAGAGCAGAGTAGAACGGATATGCCATGCTTGTTGAATGGGGTGACCCGTTGCACCCTTTTTTATCCCTTTTTACATTGAAACCACTTGGTTCTCTGGTGACTCTGGTGAGTATACGGAATACGGAGTGAGGAGAGATGGCTATCATCTTTGGTGGTTAAACGTTTAACCCTTTCAAAAATCAATTCAAGCATCTTAAAATAATGTATACAGGCAGATACATGCATTGCATTGCTCGATTTGAAAATATTTTTCCTGTCTGTGTGTAAATTTTTTGTAACTGGATTTTTTTCTTGGGTCATCAAAGATGTCACACATTTTTTTTAAAAGTTATTCAAATTGAGACAACTTTCTTCTCACAAATTGATTTTAGATGGAAATACGGTAAAAAGTTGACAATTTAACAATGTTCATTTTGGTCTGTGGAAGTTCCCAGAGAAGAAGAACAAGATGACTGATTTGTGGATTCCATATGCATTCAACTGACAAAAAGATTTACATTTTATTTTACACTGTAAAGCAAAGTAACAACAACAACTTTTTTCTTCTTCGTTGCAAGCCAGACCTTCTACCAGATAAATTGCTGGTTCGCATAAAGAGATTACCAGCAGAGATGAAGGTTATTCATTTGTTTGTGAATCTGGTGTACTGTATACATTGCACAAAAAATCTCTTCATTCAATCCTACTTACTTGCATTCCATTCCCTGCAAATAAAATAAATTGTGAAGCTGTTTATGAATTTAAATACTGTTAACTGTGTGGTGACATGATGATATCAAATTAAAATTGTTGACATGATTAATAAAAAGGATAATACAAACACGCCCTCGACAAACAACATGTTCCAGCCAATCACATCACATGCGTTTTAAGGATGTGGCATATGTGACTATGTGACCACTTGTACATTTTCCTCTTCATTATCTCATTTTAATTACAATTACAAATTAATCAACTTCGCATTTTTACGTAAATGTGTACGTGAGTCACATTCACGTGTTTTCTCCAAGAACAAAAAAACAAAGGTTTTTTACAGAAAAAAAATCTTTTTGATCATCATGAAGATTCGACATTATCTGACCTCACATAATAAAGTATTTAAGTATTTAAGAATGACGCACACACATCTACACAGTACAGCTCCACACTACCTAAATATATATCCAACTCGTTCACCCGTACCTACGTAAAACCTGTGTTGTTTTCGATCTTCCCATCTCTCAATTCTTTTAAAAGTAAATTTCCATTTTTCAGTCTGCTTGATTTCCTCTCTACGTTTTCAAAGAATATGTAGGTTTGAACAGAAAGATAGCAACAGGTAAAAGTTAAAGGAAAAAGCAGGTAAATTGACAAGTTTAAAGATGGAATTTTTGTAAAATTTAAAGGGTTATTGTAGGAGAACGAACTGCGCACATTTACCACACAGGCAGCATTGAACATCTATGAGCCAAGTGGAATAATTTCAATTAATTGATTTTTACCGACATTCGTACCGAAAATCAATTCGTAGAATAAACTGTAGCATTTTTGTATTGTACATCTCCCTACTTTCAGAAGCTGTTATAAATTATAAATGTTGCCAATCCCCATGCATTGCAAGTTGCAAGTATGCAGGGCTGGAAAGTGCGATGTCTTTCTGGGGCGATCTGAGAATTCATCTGGCTTTCTCAGTTTCGTTGCTTGCTGCTATCCTATGCTATGTATTTATGGATGAGGTTCTTTTTAATCTCTACTCCCTACTGTTTTGCTCTTTCTTCTGTAAAAGATGTCATGATGCGGATAAAAATGGAATATCAACTTAATTATCCATCCTTATATTTTGCACTGTGTTATATGCATTTTTATCAGTGTTTTGTGTACGTATGAATGTATGTAATTATTCGCGTCGTGAATGTAAAGTATAGAGTTAATTATAATGGAATTTAATGCTAAATAATAATCAAAATCATACATATTATGCATTCCTTTCTGGAAATAAAAGTAATACCTATTTGCTGGAAAAGCACAAACACTTGACCTGACGTGAACGGTCAGCTGAGATTCAGACAAATCGCTATAAAAATATAAATATTTTAATTTCAAGTCAGGAAATGCAGTACTAAAACAACTGTCGTAGTTGTACCCAGAGTCAAGTAGTTAGATGACATTAAATGAGATAGTTCACGACTTTGTATCCGTAAATTTTCCATGCGCCACAATGAGATTGTTTACTTTGACTTCAACTCCCTGCTCTTCATGCATATTATTCACATATTTGTTGCGATTGAAAAAGGTTAAATAACTTAACATTTGCAAGTTGAAAAATATTAAGCCTACCATAATAAATGGCGTAGACATAATTATGATTGTATGATGCTTTGAGAATATGAACAAGCATATAGTGCTGTTTTTATAACAGACTTTTCGAAACATTCCATCCAGTTCATATGCAAGAAATGAAGCGTTTGAGGAGACGAAAAGGGAGGAGGATGATAGCCTTGATTGAGAGTATAACCTGTCATTGCCTTTGCCCTCTGTCTTATTTGATCCCATACAATATCCCAGTTATTTAGTTGATGGACAACTGTACACAAAATATTTTCTAACTGACTTGTTGTCTGCTACCACGTCTGAAGCTAACACACACAATCTTTTTGATGGCATAGTTGGCCAGGCAACAATTCCCATACTTCCTTATTCATTGTATCATAATCATTTAATTTCTATTGTATTTGCACAATGCGAAATGATGGATTGCATTGATACCATTTTACCATTCGTGCACACAACATTCTCAACTTTGTTTTTAGTGTTCCATAGATCTCTCAGGTGCTTGGCGTTGGCGTTGTATCTGAAAAAATTCGATGAAAAATAGGTACATAATATTTTTTGTATGATTTCAATCACGTGGTCGTGGTACTTTGCTCTTGTTTATGGAACAAAACTGCGTCTGACTGTTTGCTGTTGTTGTTGTTTGTGTGCAATGAACTCCAACAACTCCTACATTCAAACAGATTTCTTTTATATTCAACACTGTACAGTGATAGATAGGCGTGTAATATAATATAGAGCATAGTTATGTATATAGCTATAAAGTGAGATGAGATAACCGCTTAATCGACATACATAAGTATTTTACTCGCAAAATACAAATACAAGCTGAAAACTAGAAGCTTATTTGATAATATGAATCATGATTGACTAGAAATACACATACATACTAACGTCCTTGCTCAAAACAAAAACAGTTTATTTTATTTTTTGCAATTTGCACAAATAATGCTGTTCAAATAACAAGGTCATATATTGAAGATAAGAGTTCGTCAAAACCTAGTAATTTTTGAAAACAAATGATACATCGTTAAACATTAAACCCAAAAACAAAACGCATCAATTCTTCCTTGGAAAGCAAATTTTCCATCCAGATTATTTTGAAAACACACCTACCTCCTCCTATCCCATCAGGTAATGAAAGTGTACAAACTATTTTTTTTACTAAAAACTTGTAAGAAGACATCATCACACATCTGCTCTGCATTTCATTAAAAGATTTAACTTTTGGATCATCTACTGATCTCTTGCATAATGCCAATTACATACATACTACCATTATTATTCTACTATAACGCACACTTTAAATTATAAGGCCATATAATATGCCTCCATAATATACATAATTCCACCAGCACCCCATTAATTTCGATATGATGATCATTATCATGAAGTATATGGACCACATGTGCCGGTAATAATCCGCTTTGTCCCTTTTATTCCCCTCCTTTCCTTCTTTCAAGCAGCCCAAAGGTAAGTAAAACGTTTAAATTATCATCACATCATCAAAAGTCATTTACATCCAATTTTGCATTCTTCTTTCTCAAAAAGAAAAGAGTCTCGTCGTCTGCAGACCATTTATTCCATTGTATCTTTACTTATCTGAGAGACCCAGACCGAGATTAGGTGCTGATGATACTACTGCAGTTTATGAAGTGATAGCGATAGTTATAATCATTCATCTAATCCAATCCACGCACCCTCTTCACCGCTTATTACTGAAAATCGTACTGACATGATATTTACTTGGCTTGGGAGTCGAAGTAAATAAATAAACATTGAACACCTCTACGGATGCAACGAAATGAGCAACCAGACTCTAAATAAATCCAGCACACAAGACACAAGGTCAATCAGTCCGCACCACATAAATTACCCAAAAAATACATAGAGCCTCTTTTTATACATATCTTACCTGTACCAAAAATTTGAAATAAAAAAGAAAGTAAAATAAATGCATCAAAAGACCGATTTTTATCATCTACATCTCTCCAGCGTTTTGTTCAAGATCCTTTCATGTTATGCGTGTATTTATGTGGTGTACATATAACAGGTGTTGTACGGATGGATGTATGCATGCATCATTGCCTGAAGAAGAAGATGCATTTGGTGCACTTGTTTTTAAGAAGCAGATAGATAAGATGAACAAAATGATATGAAGATGATGTACCATTTCATCAAGTGATTACCCCTCTACCATTTAATTTCTGCTTATTTTACTTTTATCTAACATTGAATCCAAAGCAAAGGATAGCAACTTGTTGGACTTTTTTTGCTCTTTCTGGGAAATAATTGAATTCAGGGTCAAGAGCAACAGTGATGATGTCGTTTTTCCATTTTATTGCCTCTTTTTATGTACAACATGTTGTGTTATTGAAATTACTTGTGAGATGGGATGGTCGACGCGACGTTGATATTATTGATATGATCATATTTATATTTTAACAAAACGCGTCTTAGACTATGACTCTGTTTTCGTTTTCATTCTACTGAAGTCGCTTAAAACTGCATACTCATTAAGTATATTTTTTATCGATCGCTCCTACTGATCTACTGGAATGGACTCTACACAAAGTCAATGTTGTTGTTATTTTTGTTATACAGGTGGTTTGACCATTTTCAGAGAGTCAATTAATAAATTACCCATAACAAATAGCCTCAAGAGTCAATTAATGCTCTGCTCATTGCAGATTAACAGATCACGAGAGAAAGATTAACTTATCAACAGCCAATCAATCTGAACATAAAATATACTACATAGTATCCATTCATCACTATAATTACATAAGAAAGTATTACATAAAACTTTTATTACACACCTGAATTGGATTCTTCAACATTTCAATCAATATAAAATATATATGCATATATTTGTGTAACATTTTTATGGAGATCAATAATCGGCAAACGATTAACTAGTAGTGTTGACGGCTACATACAATTGACGCGACGTGAGGTACACGTACACATCATCATATGGACTTGTGCGTGTGTACACATTTGATCTGTTTTTTTTCTGGAAAGAATGTTTTGCATATTGAAATCTTGGAAGATTCTGGAGAATTAAATTTAAAAATAAAAATTCGAACACGTGAAATGATATTGGCAGAGGGCATGTTTTGTTTTTATACAAGTTTACGAAGTAAAGTGAAATGTGAAAAACTTTCTGGAATGAACGTATTGAGAAAACGTGTATGTGTGGGTTTGTAGAACTTTGTATGTTCTTACGTTCTTGTGTGTGACATTTTGAAATGACAAGAAATGACAAAGTAAAGTCATCAAACTTATGTACTTATTTCTTTTTTGATAGTTTATTTGCATGAAAATAAATATTGCGAATTGCGACATAATGATCATGTGATCAAAATAGATTTGGAGGTGCAAAACGAAAATGAAGGTAACCAGGCGACTAATTGTAAGTAAATTAAATGTAGCATTGGTAAAATATTTTAGGTACAAAACAGATGTATTTTTCGAAAAGGGTTTACATTGAAATAATGAAACGTGTGTCAAACGTTTTGCTGAGTTCTCTTTGATAGCTTCGCAGGTGGTGGTCAATTGACAAAGAAGCAGCAGCAGTGGTCATTACAAAGCGTTCTTCTGAGTCATATTATATAACCTTTGCGTAGCTTCACATTAAACATGATTTTTGTGTGTAACAAAATAATCAAACTTGTAATCTGGTTGGTTGTGTTGCGTGTCTGGAAAAGAATCATTCCTTTATTTTCACCATCATAATAATAATCATTGGACCAAACAAAAAAGGTTATTAAGCCCCCAAAAGAGAATACGATGTAAAGAAGAGAAGGACAAGATGTTTTGTAAAAAGTAGCAATTTTTTTTAAACAAAGGAAACTGGAGCTGAGTTTATGTAAAGACACGTGCCACGTGGTAGGCCCTCTTCTCTTGCTCTGGTATAACTTTTTTCTTTTCAGATGGGCTTACTCATGATCAAAATTTGTACAGATATGGGTACACGGTACCCTTCTCGTTTTACCAAAGTTGCGTAAATGCTACTTTACCTTACTTTTTTTGTTGCATCCGATAATTATGCCCTGAAACTTCCCCCTTTTTAATTTTGCTGACTCTATGCATTGCTTGGTCCACTTTTAACATCACCGCAAACAATCAAAAGAGAGTTTATTTTATGTATTCAAAATGTCTTGACCTCATCACCCAAGCCAGGCCCAGTGCACAGAGTCCATCCAGGATAGAAACTGCGTCGCTAAAACTTACCTTAGGAATCTTTACTCCACAAACGAACCAACTGTTTTATACACAGCAAGTTGGTCAAAGGCTAAAGGGGCACATGAATCTTGTGGTCCACACAGAAATATGGTCAGTCACTAGTGACTCCACTCTTATTAGATATTTACAAAAGAGCAGCTGGCTACCTTTTATTGGCCTATTTGACAAAAAACTGCTGTATACTTATCTGTACACTCTGTTACTCTTTTTCTCCAACAAGTCATCCCGAACAAGGTGTCTTTTTGCCTGTATTGTTCTCCATATTGGGGCAATAAGATACAACACCGTTCTCAAACAATCCTTCCATCTGTAGCCGGTTTTATTGTCGCTTACTCTGTACTAAAATTTACGACGAAAATCCGCACAACATAACTAACTATATTACCAGTTTACTATATCGCATCGATCAGCAAACACTTACATACATTCTGTAGATATTTACCTATAGACATGTACGCTTAATGAATACTCCTTTGTTAAGCTGGTTTGTGATATACGTACAATACGCTGTTATCGTTCTACTGCGCCTTTCAGCAACAAAGCATTTTACTACGACTGCTACTACTACGCTGTTATTGTGTGTTGAGCGTGTAGACAAAGCTATAAAGAAAAGGGAGCAACAGTTTTCCAATCTAAGAGCTGTAAGTTGAACAGCAAAATCGTCAACATAACGCTACAATCATCTGAGAAAAAAAATGTCTCAGAATGTGGACACTATTATGTATGTAAGTATATGAATATAGATAAGTATATACAAATATACTAATTGTAAGTGTGTGTCCTTTATGGTCATATAATATAACATTTTATTAGTTATCGTTCCAGGAAAAGGGATTGTTGGGATTATAAAGCATTTTCCACACTCAACAATGCCAACTACTGTTTACAGTGCTCTGCTGGCGCTACGTATGTATATGATTCGGTTTTCAGTATTCAATATTACACTACTCTGGTTCTGCTTTCTACTTATGAGTTTGAGTAATGATGAAAATAATATGTAGATTTTTAAATGCCAACAATTCTCAGAATAAAAATTATTTTTCTTAACTGTAAAAAATACAACGATTCCCAGAATAAGATAAAAATGATTTGTTTGTATGATAAGAGAGATTTCAATCAATTGTTTCCGGAGACTTTGATAGAAAGTTCTCAATCGTGTTATGTTTGGTTGTAGAAATTATTCCATTTCCATGATCCATCTGGAAGAAAACCTATATCAGTTTTAAGAAGAACTCATCTGCAGATCTGATTATCTGATTTTGGTGCCTCTCAATTTCCATCTATCTATATCTAAATGTTGGTTGGAGATTCCCATCAGACATCGGAGAAAAAGCATCGAATATCACTTCTCTGGAACTTTGTACAATGGCCAATTGTACATTGAAACGCTTTTCTGACAACTCGTGGTGACAATGACAAAGGGAAGCAAGGCAAAATAAAAAGTTTCCAATCTCTTTTTTGTTGCTAAAAACTCATCTCCTGCACTTTACTTTCCCTTCTTCTCGCATTCCTGCTTCTTCTTCATACTCTCCCTCTCTCTCTTGTCCACCATTCAAGTCTATTGTCCAGTCTCGGACTGTCTTGTCCATTCATCTTCCCTTCCCACCACAAAAAAGGAAGACAAATAAAAGAAATTCAACACATTTTTTCTGTATCACAGACGTGAGACGGAAACATAACATTAGCGGTTATTTGCCATTATTTAATCCAGATGTGCAAAATCTATTGAAATCAATGCAGCTGAATTATCAGATTTCTTACAGCAAATATAGCAAAAAGTAAATAAAATTCCTAGTCTCCTGTCTTTGTCCCTCCATTCCATCATGATTCTTTGTGAGTGAATGAACACCATCCATCCCTGTACTCTGTGCTACTGCTCTCTTACATAATAATGCACACTACAGCTGCCTTTCGTTTCAACATGCGTCACTACCTATCTGTTTGTTCTGTATTGGAAATTCAATTCAACTTGCAAAAAAGGCGCAGGATTTTTTTCTTCATGCAGATAAAATTTCGGATAAAAGAAATGTACCCAGGCTAATAAAAAATACATAATATGTCATACTCGTGATATCTTCGTAATCATATCAGGTAATGCCACATAATTGCTTTCTTGTTTTCATATCATTTAAAAAAAGAAATGTCGCACAATGATTATATTTTTTGCTCCTACATTACAATTGTTCATCCTAAAAAATCTTCATCCTATTTCTTAAGAATCAGAAATCAAATCAAGTTTAAAGGAGAAGAAACTTGAAAATTTTCAAAATGTAGAGTTCAACGAAAAATATCATGTTAACCCTTTCACTTGTGCAGTACTAAACTAAACGTAGAAGGGAAGCTAGAAGCAAAAAGTAACATGAGAAGTTTTTTTTGGCGTCGGCGGTGTTTTTGGGGTCCCAGTACCGCACACGCATTAAAATCATCAGAATATTTTTCTACGACGATGATTTGGATTGTGATTTGTGATTGTCAACCGAGTGTCGTTGCTTGTCGCACACAGATAGATTGACAGATTTGTCTCTTGTCTATACACTTCCTTTTAACCGGTGGTCTTGTGAGTAGTAAATGCATAGATAGGCAAAGGGTTAAATCAAATCAGATCAGAGAACAAAAGCCAATCTCTAAACATGTCGCATAATAAAAAATTCTATTGAAATAAATCCAGTTGTGCGGTGCGGTACAGGTATTTTCATATGGCTTACTTTTTCACAGGATGATGTGTCGCAAGACGCAAGGTATGTTCTGTTCTGTATACGTTTGTTTGTGTCATAAAACTTGCTACCGAATAAACTTCAATAATATGACTGTGTATACAAAAATAGACAAGAACACAAACCCAGTCATCATCACAATCATTATGATGATGAAAATCGGAAAAAGGATGACGATATTGTGTAATAACATGAATTACTTGAGAACTAAAGTAAAATTTAAACTTGATCTTGAATAATTTTTGAATTGTGAAAGATAAATTTAAATATAGGTAGTAGAAGCTAAAGCGAATTTCAGATGAATTGTTTGTGATAGATGGATGGTATCGATAGATGTACAGCAAAACAACTTGCCTTTATGCGCTTTAAATTGTCTGCTTCTATTATCTCTGCTTCAGTGAATCTTCGTGATGCGAGGAATACCCTTTTGTATTGAATGTACAAGGTACACATTCCATTTGGATGCATTCATTCATTCTATTATTATGTCACCCTCCTTTGTGTAATCCTGGCCTGGCTGGCCTGTGAAAGTAGTACTTGATCATCAAACTACTGCTTTTTTAAAAGCTCCACACTCCACACACACTACAACAGGTTAACATTCTCATCATCCCAAACAAGTTGCTAGTGGGACAATGGTCTTTCCTACTCACTGGTCACTCCACTGGTCAGTTGTGTCGTGTCTATGTGTGTGGGTAAGTGGGACTCCCTTGACACAAAGCCATTTGGCACACCAACAACAATTCAAAGCACCAAAGATAAATATTAGATAGATATTTTTATAATAACTTTGATGCCATGATCATAGGGATACGATTGAAATTGCTCCAATTTCTTTCCCGTGAGAAAAGATACAATATATTAATGCATTGGATTTGTGGTGTATGAACTATGACAGTGGCAGTGTATTTCATTCAATTGATTTGGCAGTGAAGTAAAAGTAGTTTTATGATGTTGTTGATGGTGAGAAAATTTCCCTTTAAAAAATTGTTTACGGATGTCCATTAATCACTAAAATTGTTCAAACAAACACATGTCTAAATTGTATATATCATCGTGATCAGATCAAAATGTAGTTCTAGATGACCACGGTAGCTTAGAATGGTCGTCAAAACGTCAAAAAATTTCCACCTGGACAAATCCACACGGAGATACATTCGAATAAAGGGGCATGAACTCTCAAATGATGAACACCAAATGATTGCCCAATATCGGTGTAAAGAAAGCCAAAATAAATGACAGGAAGGAAAACTGCATTCAACTCTCAACTAAAGCTCATCTCGTCCATCATCCTTCGACCAGACAGGACATCCGTACAGACAAGAAAACTATGAGCCGATCTGCTCTGTTCACCTTATCATGCTTTTATTAAAAATGAAGTTGAAAAGCACCAAAGCATACATCAATTGCACTGCAATATTGCACACTACATCATTTCGAAACAGTTCATTTGAGTACGGATTTCATCATAGTCTTTTTAATTCATAAAAAGTCAAGATGCGCATTTCTCTGAGTCAAGCAACCACCGATATGCAATACATGTACATGAAAATACGAATAAGGTGGTTAAAAAATTGAGGGGAAAGTTGCATTTATTACATTCCGTCGTAGTAGAAATAAAACAAAAACAAAAATATTTTGTCTTGTACAATTATGTAACAGAACATCTCACAAGCAAACAAAATATTTGAGGTACAAGTTTGAGCAGATAAATAGACTGATAAAAAGCCTTGAAAGATGCAAGTTGTAGGAGTGGACAGTGGACTACCACCACATTTTCGGCATACAGGATACAGACAAGTTGAGTGGTATGCATTATTCATACATTGTACATTCAAATAGGCACATCAATCATTTTAATCCTTTTTTAATTAATATTGAAAGATCTGTCAGAAAATATTCCACTCGTTTTAGTAGATATACCATACACTATACATCTTATATCTCACTATAATGACGAACGACCCAGTGATCCGCATTTATTTCCTTTATCTTATACTAATATTACACTAATTATAGTAAGAGCCTACATCATCCAACAAGGCAACCAGGTATATCGGCAAATGACAAGACATAAAAAATATTTAAAGATATGTAGCTAAAATGATAATACGATAGAGATAGTGAATCTCTAACTTTGTGGTCATGCTAATTCACACACATGACCATTTTGTGTGGGTGTGTTCGCTATCTATCTACACTTGTTATCATTTCATCCTCTTAAATAGTCCTCTATTTACATACATTACTTGTATCCACTCTATTTAAAAAAAACAGTTATACTTAAACTTTTCTCTTTTCAAGGACAACAAAGTAAGGCGTAGTACATAAAAATCCTATTCAGCAGGTCATGACATTCCATGCTGGTCGGGTCAAATTAATCTTCGTTTTTATAGGAATGACGTTCATAAGGCCAGTGGCCAGCCAAGTGGTCAGTTACTGGCTGGTTCGCTGGATCTTAAAAGTTGATGGCTCTTTGGGGCAATGCGAAACTTTAAAACAAAACGTGAATAATCTTAGCGAGTATTTCTGTTTAATTTTGTATAAATGATCAATATTATTATTTTATGCTGACCGACTTACTTGAGCTGGAGACATGATTAAGTTAAGTTGAGAGAAGAGAGAAGCAGATATTCTTATTCTGACCTTCACTAGTTCTGAACGTGACTGACCTGCACTCATACAGCATAGAGCATCACCCCAGTCGCAGTTGAGTGCTGACCTTGATGAGATCAAATTGATGGCTTGATAACATTCAATATTTATTTTATTATCAATTTTAAATTAATTTGCAGAAACATTATCTCTCTTTTGATTTTTTTATGGCTGACTATGATCAGTTTACACTGGTCTGATCAAATGAATGACAGTAATGTTCCATGATGCAGCAGTATACCACTTTGACGCAAATTAAATATATAAATGGCTTTTGTGTACATTACTCATCGGTTCCATTTAGTATAAACTAGTAATAAAAATGGTGCATTGATTTGCTATACAATACAATTCCATAAAAACGTTTGCACATTGTCCAAATAATAGAAGAAATGAGACAAATTTGTCCATTATTAGTTTCACATTATCATAAGTATATGTTAATTAGATATGGATTTTTAATGATTTTGTTCAAAATGATGTATTAATTACCAGATGTAAAAGGAGAATGAATTCTGCTTTTGTATGAGTGAATAAACAATTGTTTTACTTTTATTTAATGTCCAGTAGTACACCCTTTCCGCTTCTACATTTTACAGCGCTCAAGCAACCATAAACAATCCTCCTCCTGCTGAATGTTTTCACACGGTGTACATAACTACACACAACCAACCAACCTATTCTCTTTATTACTGAACAATGATCATATATTGATTTTTATTGTATGTTCTCAACAGAACCTGTTGTACTATTGTAGTGTTGCACAAATATAGAGACTTGCATGCTTATGTATGTATATGCTTTGCTAATCAATGTGAACATATTCATCATCCATATTTTGAATCATGTCAATTTTTTTTTGAAGCTTCTAGCTTGGCTCCCCTCTCCTCTTTGTATATGTATGTAGTTAACCTAAAAACCTTGCTTGCAGAGATGAGCTGCCGTGAGAGAGGGAGAAGGAAGGACAACGGAGTAAAGTGCAGGTTCCATTTCCATCCATCCAACAATATGTAATTCCACTTTCCACTCAGCTCAGTTTGTTTATGTAATGCCGCTGGTCATTTAAATCTACATTCTACATTTCTACAAGAACATGAGATTGAGGGATTGTCAAAAAAACTGGACCCTACCCTACCTTCCTGGTTTGAAATAGATACATACGCATACTTACACAACCATGCATGCAATTCGTAAAAAATTCAAGGAAAGTTGTTCTGCAACTTTTTGGCTTTGTTTATAGTTCAGTCTAAAGTCTCCTCGGGAAAAAGTGAATTAAGAGAAAGGATTTCATGCTCATACTTTTTTATTTCGTTTTTGTCGTCTCATGTCATCGATCTGGGAAATGTTTATTGTACTTTTCTATATTTTCAACTTTGATTGCATTGAAGCAACAAGGGTTTATACATGCTACACATTTGCATACGTACATATTATATTCTCACATCTCTACATGATATTTTTAAACATTACATTTTTTGACAAATGCCGCCGCAAATATATTATGGTACATGCTTGTTATATTTACCACTGAAACTGAAACCTATTGTCACAAATCTTGTCTTTTGTCACAAGATCGTCATCATTGTCGTAATCGTACAATAAAAACTCCATTATTCAAATATCGTTTCCTTTGTTCCTGTACTCGAATTTAGTTCGAGACAATCTTCTCACGTTGTTGTGCTCTCGTCTCATCTAACCCTCAAGAGGATCATCACACCTTCATCGGAACATCAGTTTGACGTCATAGTAATGGTACTGGAAACATATTGGCCAAACGGATACAGTGCCTCATTTTCAGAAAAGTACTTTTTCCTGATTTCGCAATTTAGAACATAGCCAAAAAAACGACATACACGCATTAACGTTGCACATTACAAATTATGTCCATGCTTTGCGATTGCGACATCCTCATCAGCTTAATCTATTTTCTAGTGACTCCACCGGCAGTCACTGTCAAACGCACTGAAATGTCATGTACCATTCTAAGTTTTCCGAATCGCCACATAAATTGGTATGCTAAATATTTTTTTGCAGTACTTATTGACTTGATTTATTCGTATAAATAAATACAACCTTGTGAAGTAATCTGAAAAACTTGATTTCCTTAAATATTACCAATACATTGGTACATGTCACAATGTGTATAAAACCCAATTTACGAGATTGTCGTTATTCCTGTTTGGATTTCAATTATACATTTTCCAACTCTCTTGCATGAAATTTCTAGGAGTTTCGTTGGTTTTCTGTTTAATTTTTTAATTTGCTTTAATGAAGATGGTGTTATTACCACGCGCTTCCTTATTGTTAATTCTTTCAATAGATTTCATGCCAATTTCTAAATAATGCTTTTCACATTATATTGTCGGGGGAATTTCACACCTTGGTGGAAAGATGACAATCAGGAAACTTCTGAAGGATTTTTGAAGAAAGAAAAAACAATGGATTTTTATTAATTTTCTTAATTTTTGATGAGACAAATTTCAATATTTATAGATTTCTTCTTCTTTTTGCATTTTAAAGGAAAGAGGTATAACGATTGATTTCAAATTATTCATCATTTTTGAAAACGTTTACAATTTTGATTTTAGACAGATAAGATAATGACTTTAGTTGATACTGACAATGGCGTCGTCGACTTATAACTTTCTGGAAGGTGTTTGCTGTTTCGCATTGTGTAAATTACGGAGTCAATAAAATGCAAAATCAAATAATCAACACGTTTTTATCTAAATTTAAAATCAAATTTGTTTTGTATGCAAGGAAATGAAGCAATGTGTAGGCATTGATTCTACTTGTACTCTTTGTCGTTAATGTTGTTTTGCGCATTCACCTCTTTTATTGTTGTTTGTTTGCACATTATTGCACATATTCGTATTTTGGTTACGAAGAAAACGTTGACTGTGTCATTTCAATGTCATTGCCTGTCATGTCATCATTCAATCATGTGCGTTCTCTTCAACGATACGATGACACTACTCAGACTCACATTGCACTGCATCATCTCGGCATCTTCCACTCCAAGCCATTCTTTTACCTATCATTACATTTTTTACAGAAACGAGAAGTAGGCACGTTGCAAGAAACGAGTACACAGATAAACCCACATATCTTGTTCCTTCTTATTTTTAACCCTTAACACCTTTCCCTTCAAAGTTTTACGCTTTTGCGTAGTTTGGCTTCACTCACAACTCAGCTTACTTTAATTTTCAATAGTTGATGAGTTGAAGCAGTTCTTCTGGCAAATAAAATTAGCGGAAAGGATGAGAAAAAATGTTTAAAAGTTAATTATTTCCATTGACACCGGAAGGAAATTGATTTATTTCTCCACATATTCCACTCCAAATCTTTTGATCTAAATAAGTTAACAACGTCAGGAAATGTTTTCATTAAAACTTTTAACGAGTGTAAGACTTTAAGCAATTAAAAACTTTTTCTCTTGAGTGCTTATCAAACTTTCCATGTTTTTTCTTATAAGAAATCACCTTTCATAAAAACATTTACTCAGAAATTGATTTTGAAAGAAAAAACTTCAAAATTTCCTTTTTCCACCAAGGCCAAGTACAACTGTCTGTTTTGTTGTTGGATGAACTATCTTGACCTCCCTTCTTTCTCGTGCCCTCACCTTTTTTCGCATGCGCCCTGACATTTTATCTATCTACTCCTATAATAACCAATGGCAAAAATCAGCAATCCCCTAAACATTACCTACCTACATATTTTGCATAAAAAACAGTGAAAATAATTTCGAAACAGGATGCTAAAAATAAAAAACGCAGTTCTTAAATTCAGGTGAAATACAGTTTTTTATGTCCCGTAATAATTCTCAAAAATATAAATTGTAGCATGCACATCTAATGGATTACATTGCTATAATTTTGCGTGTTGCCTCCTTGAAATTACCAATCGATCTTTTTATCTTAACATCAGATCAGTCTTAAAGATAAATCTTATTTGAATTTATTTAAATGGTATGAATACTAATATAATCATCAGAGATTATTTTAAAAGTCACTTGCGACTTGACGACTAAAAATAAATTGTAATGATATCCAATCTGTATGCAGTAGAATTTCGTTTGAGATGTTTCGTTCGAACAAAAGCTAATCATAATCATTCGCACAAAGAGACAACCATACAACATAACAACATACGTACACAGACACGCAAAGCCAAGTCAGAGATGAGATCAATAGAATAAAAGAGAAGCGAGCGAGTGTAGTAAGCACGTTTTATGCCATGTGCTTTTCCCATTCTTTTAACTTGACTTGCTATCCATTTCAATTCAAATGCATAATATATTGTTTGTAGCTCTTTGCTTTGATGATCCGATCCCATCACAAGCGTAATATGCATTTCTACTTACGTTTGTCCTGCTCTTGCTAAATTACGTCTTTTCTCAACAAACAAACAATCTATTTTTGAATTTATTTGAACAAGCGTATGCAGTAGATTATTTTACCCAATAAAACATATTCCTTTCCCACAATAATCACATGCCAAAGTAGACTAAGGTTTGTTAAACAAAGCCCGAAGTGTTGTCTCAGTTAGCCCCAAAACACCCTTAAAATACAGCTTTTGACACTCCAAAAAATTACATAATTTCAAAAGCTTTGTTCTTGATACTGTCGAATAAAAAAACAAATACACTAACGTATTCTGATAGTGCATTGCACTATTCGGTCTACTAGGCATTTTCTTAGGAATTTACCGTCTAGAAATTTACGTGTCAAAATCAGAATAAACATTTTTGCTTATAATTTTATGCGATTACTTCAATATTGGTTTTAGACGACTTAGAATAAAGATTTCATTAATATTTTGTATACTGTTGATATACTTTTAACTATCAAACTGTCAAGAAGCTACATTTAACCCCAGGTTCGTTCCGGTATTGCTTTAATACGAGCACACTGCTTGTTTATATAATAAAAGGATAAGCAATTACTTCGTGTGAAGTTATGAATCATGACATTGCCCTTTTACGGCTTTACATATCATGAGAGCGCTTGTGCAAAGTTTTAAATGATTGCCAAATGATTGTAGAGAATCATGATTTTGGTGAGATAATTTGCGAATCCAATATTTTATGTGTTAAGCTCACTATAAGGTACAGCAAGGTACTTCTAGCTTTACTAGCATACTCTACTTTGCTGTTACGATTGATTTTATGGTATGTAAGCAAATGAGAATGAAACGCTGTTTCTTTGCATATCTAAGAGAAGATAAAAAAGTTTGTACAAAATTCCATAAATTCTTTAATTTTCAGTCTGGTCCGTAGGCAGGCATGGTCCATGAAATAAATATTCAAACAAGTATAAACATTTAAAGGAGAGGTAATAAACGCATCTTTTTTTATGAGAGATAGTAACTCTTACAATTATATTTTTATATGTTATATGTCTGGTACAATTATACTTTTGATCGAACGTTAGTCTGTGGAATCGACTCAATATTCTAATCCTTTGCCAAGGACAACGCGCCCAAGTCGCACAAAGGTGGATAAACGTCTAAACGCCATAATCCCGCATAGCCATTTCAGTTACTTCATAGTTTGTAAAAAAATTAAATCAAAAGGAATTCAGACAAAATGTTCAAACGTCATACATACATGTAATTCCAAGACAAACTTCAATTCAAGACGTATTTCTAAGAAGCATCTTTATATAATTGTTTTAGTTAAGATGCAAAAACAGTCAGAAATTGCTAAATGTCTGACACGAAATGAAAAGCCATACAAAAGCTGTACAAACTGCCGAAAAAAGTTTGCTCAATGTTTTTCCACGTATTTTTTTACAGAAGAATTTCAAATATTTGCTAGTAAGCATATCAATTAGCGTCAAATTGACAGATAATTCAGAACTCTGGTAACTTCGATCTCTAATCTAACTACTTATCCGTTTCCTTCAGCTATTATACAAAACTTGATACAATCTGCGTCAAAAATAGTTTCTATGCTGATCATTTTCTTTATCTGGCCAAGATAATGAGAATAATATAGGAAGAAGTTCAGAGATCATTTGTAAAATTCATGAGTATCTTGTATTCACCTTTAATCATCCTTCCTTCTATTTCCATAAATCACCTCATAAATCCCATTTAAATGCACCTTCTCCAAAGAAAAAGCACTATGTGTGCAAATGCCGTTTCATCTGATAATCAGATTGACTATTGGACTCGATGAATCTCTATGATGTTGATGATGGTAAAAAATTGGTTATGTATTCTATTTCAGCAACATAACAGCTATGCATGATTGAAACACATTGATTTACTCGTGACGAGACAATTTCTTGTTTGATTTAGGTATGTGTATTGAGACGAGAAGAGATCACATCACATTTTTGATACCGTTTTGTCCTGTCCACCGTCTTCGATTTGTTTGTGATGCCAGTGTGATCATAATAATGAATAATACATGCATTTTTTGAAAAATACATAGTTTTTAGGAGAATATCTGCAATTCAGGTGGCATGAATGTATGAGTAATTGAATTGGAATTGGATCTCATCACATTCATTCCGTTTCACCATGGTCATTGACGGAACAACACGAAGGCACGTAACAAAACACGTTTTCTTTCGTTTTCAAGGTTACCAAGATATGTAAAAAATTGTTTCGATTGTTTTGCAGAAAATTGGAAATATGTCCATCAAAATCTTACGTCAAACTAATTCACATTCACACAAACAACCAGTAACGTTGACAATCAAACTTTTATCATTGTTTTTCAAAACTCAAATTTCATGCATTTCTCTTGACATTTACCTGGCAAGGGACATAAGAAAAGGGAAAGTAATAAAAAATATGTTCCTTATTAATTTTGGGCAGGAGGTCGCCTGTTGAGTTAGAAGTCCCGTTAATTTCCTCCTCTTAATTAAACGTTCAAACAAAAAGGGCACATGGTGTGATTAGAATCTAAGCATGTCATCTCAGTCTGTGTTACATTCATAGGGATCCAGCAAACAAGAAAAATTCTAGAAACCTGATACGTTTTAATCAATATAATCAATATAACCCGATTTTATAATCAATGATTTGCATAAGAATATTTTTACCGCTTGTGCCATACCGGAGGATGGATAAAGTGAACATATGTCCATG
The DNA here is from genome assembly GCA_034693345.1 of Entomobrya multifasciata. Taxonomy (NCBI): domain Eukaryota; kingdom Metazoa; phylum Arthropoda; class Collembola; order Entomobryomorpha; family Entomobryidae; genus Entomobrya; species Entomobrya multifasciata. The sequence goes on along the minus strand of JAQFXM010000675.1, from coordinate 17,564 downwards.
TCGCATGACAAGGGAAAACGGGATATTTTCTCTTCTTCTCGTGCCTTCATTTGTTCAAGAGGTTGTACTGTGCCTTGTAATTTGAAAGAACACTTAGCAAGGTAGCAGCAGCATAAGATCAACAATGACAATTGCTTTAGTTTTTGTTCTATGCATGATAATTATTCAAATGATCTTGATCATTTCAAGCTGCGCATTCATCCTCATGCTCATAATAATTAAGTTTTTTCATAAGTGTCATTTTTTTGCTTGTAACTCACACAGAGTAGTATGCCTCGTGAATATCTAATGAGTTAACCCCTTCAACATTTCCTTTTGTCTTATAACTCACCTTCCAAGCTCTCCCTGCCTCCCATCCAAAACCAACAAAGAACATTTTAATTCACACCAACAATCACATACGTACATTTTTTATGCATTGCTTAAAAGTAAAACAATAAAAAACTAAACTCCAGCCAGCTCTACTCTGTTTTTGTCGGTATAATTATATTATCATTAAATATGCATATTATTTCCTATTCATACCAAGAAACAAAGCAAAAACGAAAGAGAGCTGACGAACGGATTTGAGTAAAAAATTCATTGACGGAAGATTGAGCAAGATTGACAACATCTTTTACAACAAAATTTCCAGAATGTACATACATATGTACTTTTGTACAAACATCAAAATATATATTTTTTTGACTACTACGTTTGATACGATGATAACGCAATACCAATTTTTTAGGTTTTTGTAGAACATGAACGCAGGCGGCATACTGACTGTGACATGAGTCATTTCCATGTGTGTGAGTGTGTCGGTGGGTATTTATTTAGCGGTACCCAGTAGCACCCTTTCTCCAAAAAAGAGTCCTTTTTACCTCTTTAAGTATGATATGGAAAATGATAAGAAGGCGATGAATATGTATAGATCATTAAAGAGAAATCAACATTTCCAAAATGATTTATTTTGCGTGCACACACACACGGATAGATAATAATAATATATGGTTCGAAGAGACTGGTAGAGAGAAATGTATTTTAAGGAGGATGCGTGCATCTGCAACGTGAGAAGTGATGTGCTGTTGCAGGAAAATGTGATCTTAGCCCTGTATGCATATGCTATGCTATATTTGTTTTTACGCAGTACACTCTAATTTTTATGGTTGAGCAAGCGATGTTGTAATAAATAAAAAGAGATAATAAAAACCAAGTAAAAATATTGAGAAGTCCTCTCTTTCTTTTTTTGATCTGCCTCCCTTCTGAGTACAACCTTTAGCTATTATAAGGAATCCAAGTATAGTTCTCAAGAAGAAATCACACCGGACGCTTTTTTCTTTATTCTGAATCAACCAACAAGACAAACAACAATAAAATCTGTGTGTGTGGTTGCTGTGGTGGGCTTCTGTGTTGTCTATCTATGCAAATGAATGAGTATTAAATGACCTCTCTGACGAAACGATGGAAAAATTTGAATGAAAATCCTGTTGAGTAAATAGTGCATAATAAAGTGTTTTTTTGGGTGGTGGTCTTGTGTTAAATGAGAGTAAAATTTGTTATCTGCTTTTTTATTCCTGAGAAAAAATAGAAAGGTGATCGTGTACACAGAAAAAATAAACGATGGAAGAACTAAGTGGCCAAGATCAAATCAAACCTTTCCTTTTTATTTCTGGACGCGCGACGCACTTCTTTAGATCTATTTCCCAACTTATCTCATGAAGATCAGATTACCTGCATGCATGCATAGGTAACGTTCCTTTCTGATCGTAAAGAAGATGACGGTCATGGAAATCGGTGTGACGGTGATGGTGGTGATGGGAGAAATTAAAGACAAAAATAAATGGAAAATGATAGGTTTTATCTATTTGGCGGATAGGCATCATGGAAGGGAGAATCGATATTATGGACTATATCATCATTCCATACAAAAAAGTTCGTTCAAGGTATTGTTTTATTTTTTGGAAGACATTACAAAACAGAATGGAGATGGGATCTTTTCCTGATAATTGTTTTTAGGGGAGAATCCAAAAGCAATATGAACAAATAGCCGCCTTAAATGCTTCAGCCTTTTTTCCGGGGTTCGTTGACCTGGATTATTAAAAAGAGGATAAAGTTGGGTAGCTCAGCTAGGTGAATGAAAAATACAAGGGAGATTTCATGGTCACTTTTTATAATCAGACTTTATTTGTTTAATGTACCCCTTTTCAACCCTTTTCCGGTCATTACAATCCTCGTCTTACATACAATAAATTAAAATAAAATTTGGGGCAAGTTGAGATTCTCATTATTGCTTCACTACAATATATAAGGAAGTTATTTATGAAAATGTACACAACATTCATTTAGCCTTGACAAGTGAGGTGGTTTTCGTTTCTGTGTTTTCCATTGCCATTTTATATTACGATTGTCATTAACATTGTCATTTTATTCCTGTAACTATTTACATCAATTGCAATGAAATGACTCATTAAATTTTTCTCCGTAAACTAAATGGAGTAGGAGGAAAGTACATAAATTAATACTTTCAACAAAAAAAATCGAATAAAAAGAGCAAAGATGTGTTGACAAAAAAAACTGCAGTTTTATTTATCATATTTTAATAATCTCAAAAGATCACAATTTCTCGTTAAGTTTTGACAATTTGACAATGTCATGTCGTGTCATCATAAAAGTCATAAAGATGTTGAACAAGTATGTAGAATGTGCTGAGCAGTTGATACTTTCCTTTTTATCTTTCTTTTGTACAAACAATAAAAAGTCAAGAGGAAGATGAGGACGAGAGGAACAAGAAGAAAATAATAAAATGTTTCATTAGAGAAGAGGTGAGCACGCGGCAGACACGACTCCCATCATCTCATCAAACATGTTGTCTTGTGTCTTGTCTTCTCCATTTCCCATCTGCTCTTCTTTAAACACATATTACATTGTATACATTTGTGACATAATGATACTTTGTTCCACTATTTCCATTAACTCAACTCGGTTATATAACCCTCTTTTTTATGTTTACTTGCTACCTGTTCTTAATAATCGACGTCGTCAACATAACAGCGTGAGTGGGAGAGTGAGAAGGCGAGTACGTGCAACTTGACAGCCAACGCAAGTGAAATGAGATGAGATTTAACGGAAATTACATAGGTACATTTTTTATTAATCTTGCGATAACCAGTCTTCTTTTTGCTCGTGAAAGATTCTCATCGTAAATTATAGAAAAAAAACTACATCTACTTTTATTTTTCAGATTGGTTTAGAGAAGAAAGAATGATAGAAAAGTTTTACATATTCATGTATTTTTTTAAACAATGCTTAAAATTATTGGTGTCAGAAATTACGTAGATTACTGTACAAAAATGTATACGCAATTTTTTAAAAATAATTTCCCAGTTTGTTTTAATTCGCAAGAAAAAATTACAAATACGTCCAAATTATTAGTTACGTACGAAATTATGTAAATGTATTTTATGATGCACAGGTGATTTTTTAATGTAACCTGTGGCGTGGCGTGATCTTATGATGGTGGGAATCGCACAAAGTGACCGACCGACCGAGATCCCTTGATTTATTGAAATCTGACGGTCATTATGGTAGTATATAACGTATGTATATCTTGCTGTCTTGAAACCAAACCACTTACGCATCTAATGTAGATGTACGTACTTTGCTTTTCTGTGGGAAAATGTTTTGTTGAATAACAATAAAAATATATGTCAAGATGGTAATTATTCCAGTTTAAAAGATTAAATGTGATATGATGGTCCATGACTTTTGCCATTATCATATACTTAATTCAATTATTTAAAAACATGTTGTAAATTTTAAAATTGTTTTATTTTTGTATCATTACACAAAACATTACTTGGAATTAATGCTGAAATTGTATTGGAAACTGATTAACAGCAATGATAAAATGTATCACAGTACAGTACAAAAGTACGTTTGTCCAGGTGTCTCTTTTAAACTGAAAGAAAATTCTAAAAATCTGAAATAAATTCAAGTGAATAAGAATAAATGTGAAACAAATAGTTTTGCTATTCGTAATAGTCACATGCCAGCACTACTCTTTCGACATGTGACCACTATGAGCCCATTGACCACTTAGATAAGCAGACGAAATATGAAATAAAAGAATCTGGAAAGAATGTTACGAAATTGACCACATTGGACATTTTTCAAGCTCACGTGACTACATCAGCAGCTTCTTAAATGTCTCGATTCATGTCATAATTTTCCCAAATAAATGTTATGCGTCTGAATGAAAACTAAATATTTAAATTTTTGTGATCCGATCTTTAAAATAATATTTTTGAAGTTTCGGTTTTTATTAATTCTTCTGTGAAATAAAATTCAAATTCTTCGGCTTTAACAAAATCACTCACACATGTACTTATGACGTTCATAGTAAAATAATACATGCATGACCCTACCCAAAACATGTGAATTTGGTTTCATAAAAATATTTTGCGATTCAATCTACAAAAAATGCTAAAGTTTTTGGTTTTTTATTGAATGTTGTATTAGATTGCATAAAATTCAAAGCTAATACTTCAAAACAACTTAACATCCTTGTAAACATGTGAACAAAATATGTAAATGTTAGTGATCCCATCTTTTAAAATGCTGTTGGATAAAAAATCTGCAAACTTTTTACTTCGTAAGTTCGTAACCAACTTAAAATATACACATGCACATGTTTCTGTCTATGTGTCTTCCTGGTTTGATTTTTTAAATGTTTTCATCCTGTTATCCAGTAGTGCACAGATGTTCTTATTTCTTGAAAATATAAAAACCTCGCGAAAAATTAAAATATTTTGTGTCGCAATTCTCCAGAACAATAAGCTATAGATGTATATTGTAAAAAGCTTGGAAAGCTTCCAACCCTTACCTTACCTTACGAAGCCATCAGTTGTCAATCATTTCATTTCCATGACTCCGCGAAAATGTGGCACCAATTTTTTGTCCAGATTTTATGATCATTTTATTGTGAAATGCTCTAAGATTCTATGTGACTTTACAATGGAAATAAACCATTTTACACGCTTTTGTTTGATAATTAAGAATAAAAAGTGGAATAATTAAACAGATTGAATAAATTAATCAATTTGATTTGATGTGACACAATATTTTTATATCTGTCAGTCAGTCAGTAGAATAACATTTTGTACCTACATGAATGTAAGTTTGTATTACGTATTTAAAGGGGTAGGTGAGATTTTATGCCATAAAGTGCGTATATTGATCTAAAGAAAAAAGTTTTTACTCTCGCCTGATGTCTGATGTGTGAATGACGCAGCATGCAAGCAAGTTTTTACAACTGATTGTGATTTTAACGAAAAAGTTTTTTGGTCCATCAGAAAAAATTAATTAATGGGCTACCACCAATGAACTGAGTCAATAGTCACGTTGCATCGCATCCCATAAAAATTCCCAGCATAGGTTCCTATTCCTGCAACTCGCTGTACGACAAGAGCCATTGAAGTGCAATGGAAATTATTTTTGTGGTCCATCCAATATCCAGCTTTACAGTTTTTAGGATTGAAAATACAGACATCACGTCCACACATTTGAGATAAAAAGTTGCTGGTGCACTGGTCTGTATGTGTATGCTTACACGTTACTTGCCTATAATATTCCTAATTATCAGACAACATTGAAAAAAGAGAGACTCTATCAAAAAGTAATTAGCAGAAGTATAAATCTACTTCGTTCGAGTTTATTAGATAGTTTTTTTTTGCATTGTTTTATATCCAGAAAAGTAATCATGTGAAAACCGACAAATGCGCACACAATTTGAATGCAAATAGGTATCAGTGACGTATATGATGGATCATTTAACTCGAGCGTATCATAACTACATATAATAACTTTGTGTAGTTTGCTGAGTGAGTATCCCTGAAAATGTAATATTACTTTTGCCATGTAGCTTTTATCCCCGTCTTTATTGGTCTTCTCGGTCACCTTGATTTTTAGAGAATTTGGCGGTTTAGCTATTTACCACACGCGCATGTCTGTCCCTTGTGTATATAAATTATTTTAATGTTCCTCAACTACTGGTTGTAAATAAATCTAATAGATCATTTTTGGTGCTATTAGGCTATTGGTCATGTTCCCAACATAATCGTAATAATAATCTATCCATAAGATTCCAAGGAAGTATCACACCTTTTTGCTGTTCTGTTTAGTGCAAATAGCCCAGTCAAACAGCTCAAAACACTCATAACACCATTCTATGTTTCTTTGGCAAAAAATTAAAATTCTCTTTCAACGCTCTTGTTTTTCTTGTGAACCCTGACGTTATGATTATTGCTGCTGTGGTTGTCCGCAAAAACTGGAAAATATTTGTGATAAAGATTTTTCCAGTCAGGAATTTTGATGATGATTATGATGATGACTGACTTTTTGAGATGATCTCTTCTGACATGCAAGGAAAATGAAAAATTCGTCTTTGTATTCAAACTGATGTATATACATTACATGTGATATAATGATAATGACTAAAAGGTGCCCAGGAGAGGTTCTAGTTTTTGTAACTATACTCCCATAAGATACTTATCCAACATTGTTAAAAAATATAATATACCAAGAGTCAATGTTAAACATCCAATAAACCACTATAAAATTGCTTGCTATTAAAATGTAGCGACCTCAAGGAAAAAATCTGTACATTTATAATTGTAAAATTAATCTGCAAAAATGATTTGCTGTACAAATACTTTACAAAAATGTCTCTTTGGGGCAAAATGAGAGCTTAGCTATTTTTCATCCGATTTAACTTTTAGCCCGGTTCCATATCCAAGCATTATATTATGCACATTACATATACAATGCTTTGTATTGTATGCAAACTTTCTTGTTAAAAATTTTTGTGTTCATAAAAATTGAGTTTGTTTGCTCAGTTAGCTGGTTGGTTGGATAGATGATGATGGGAGAGATGAAAAAGTCTGGAGGCTAAAGGGCCATCATCATCATCATCGTTCTTCTTCGTTTCTCCAACTCAAATAAATTTACCTACTTGCAAACAAGCAAAAGCGTCAGCCATCACAGAGCGGAGAGCTGAACGGGAAAGGAAGTCAAGGAAGCTTTGTACTCTCTGCATTTTGACTACTGAACTTACATTATAAAATGTATGTATGTATATGTATTTTTATTAAAATATGTGTATTCAAAAAAGAATATGAATAATAAATACAAGTTATTATATTTTAGAGATCGTAAAATGTTTACTCTCAACTGACTTGACTGACTGCGAGAGAGAATCGAAGTAGTAAATTCTTTTTTACGACCTTTTGGCTTTTTTGTGTGACCTTTCCTCACTTTCTTTGTCATGCTCAATCTGCTTGCTTACATACCAAATATAAATACACTTTAAAGACCAGAAGCAAAAAATCAACAAAATCCAGATAAGCTCTGAAAAATATTCAACATTTTACTACTACTGCGACTTATCCTACTATCCATTACCCTAAAAACGTGATCCTTCCTTTAAGTACATAAACTAAATAGCATTTTTCCTACATTATAATTTAACATAATACACATACCTTATACTCTCCGAAATTTAACCCTTTGAAAATTGTTTAGGGGAGATATGCGACAAGGAAGATCGCAGAGATTAGATAAGTTTGCTTGGTTTTCCATAACGTATCATTATGATCAATCCATTTCGGTCTATTATAAATCCGCCCGCCTTTATTGAAGGGTTTTATTCAGGTAGCATCAAGGTAGCACTACAAAAATATGAGGAGAAAGCATTGCATATTTACATGTCCTTCTTTTTAGGCAGGTTGTCTCTCTTGGTTTTGTACACACACTTATTTCATTTGCCCATCATAAAATATTTACACGTCCAGAAAGAAATTATCTTGTAAGCCAGAAGCTTTCAGCCTCCGAATAATATTCCTTCACTCTACACACACCTATCATTAAAATCCCATCAGCATCACCATAACTCTACCTTTAACACACACATACACACAATCATCATCATTTTTTCTCAAAACATGATTAATACCTTTACATAATTTTACATACCTTTACCTATTTCCTTGGTGATAGACTCACCATGCAAGTTTTTGCATGCAAAAAACATCCAATCCTATGCGCATTGGTTTGATAGTTTGACATGACATGGTGATCATCGTCTTGTCATGATGTCATGTTGTCCATCGTCCATACAACCAAAACTAATGGACCAATGGAACATGGCTGCAAAGCAATAACAATTCACCAAATTATTATGACCATCATGTAAGAAGCTACTACACTTTGCCTACTTGCTGATTTTATCGACAAGCTTGCTTTGATATTATTATGATGTTTTAGCAAAGTGTTGTCCATGTAGTCTGCATCTCTGCATGCATATTATACAAGCAACCAACTCATCTCGCGTCTCACTTTCACACAAAAAAGTGGTGGATCCATTAGTAACATAATAACAAGACAAGATAAAGCCGCAATGAAGACCACGTTCGCTGCGAAGCCACAGCAAAAAAAAGAAGAACAGCATCCCTGATCCGATCCTGACTTGACGATCGTCAGATGAACATGAAAACTAGCAGCCAAGCCGCAGACCCAATAGGAAAGATTAGTAGTTTCAGTGGAAAAGAGCAATCCTGCTTGCTTGTAATAGTTTTTTTTCTTCAAGTTTACATGTTTGGCTGACGGACGACCGTCATGTATATGTTTTGTGAGTAAAACATCACATCATAATAATCATAAAATAATCACAACACTTGCTAGATACTTTTGAGCAGTTGTAAAAAATGGATATGTGTATCAAACAAATTATCACGTAAGTGGCCTGTCTTTGCCCCTGTCAAAAAAGAACAAAAATGCAAATGAACAAATCTCAATACTAATAATTTTTCCCAAAGTGATGATGATGATGATAATGATGATTATGATCTTTTTGACTGTAAAGTGCAAGGTAAATAATTATCTTATAACAAAAAATATCATTTAGACAAGAAGGAAAAAATGGTGGAAAAGTCAGTTTTTTCAAAGATCAAACAAAGCTAAATCAAAGCTGGATAAAAAAAGGAAAGGGAGAGTTTTTGGTTAGCAGCATTCCAGCAGAAGATCACTTTTGTTTGACTGTTGTTTAATGTTCATACTTTTGTACGTGGTCCAATTTAACCAAACTTTTTATTTACTTTCTTAAAAAAATCATTTATGCTCTCTGTCCGTCCATGTGAGAGAATCCATCAAAAAACCGAACATCTATTGTTTGTTCCCATCATCCTTTATGGACCATTATCATTATAATTTATGCACTTATTAAGCAGATACATTGTTTACTATTGAGATTGATTGACTCAAAAGAATAATAAAATGTGAAGTGGAAATATTGACAAAAAATTGCTCTAAATTTTCAAACACTTTTATTTTAAAATGTTTGCGCATTTCGCACGCAAAAAATACATGTAAAAAGTATAGTATAAATCTAGTGATTATGATAACTAGTAACAATGAAAGGAAAAACGAAACGAACATTATCCATTATTGAATAATTGTTATACAATTAGAAGGAAGGAAGCAGGCAAAGCTCATAAACACTATTAAAGAAGATGAGCATGCATAACCGCTCAGAGCACACATTTTCTTCATAAAATGACGGTTCTCACAAAATACAGATAATCATTTACACTTACATTATTACATCGTTCCTTCGCCACATCAAACTAACAGTCACAATCAGCATTGTTGTCAAAAGCGTTATATAACTTAACGTAACATTAATAAACAGAGTATCATGTGCGTTACGTATCAAACTGCAGAGCATAGAATAAATATGAAAGGAAGAGTCCATTTTTAAACCTAGTTTGGTTGTTGTGCCAAAGCCAAGCGAGCCAGCTCAACAATGAGTAGTGACGTGATTGTTGTGTGACTATCTGAGTCACTTGTGGAGTGTGCATTTTTATGTCGTGGTGGTTTTAGTACTATTCATTATCATTAATATGGGCTGATGGGATGATAATATAATGTTGTTGTGGGAGTACTCTAGTCTGTTCTATTCTGTATTCTGTGTGCAGAGCAGAGGATGAGGAAGAGAGTGAAAGTTGACCAACTTATTTTTTTCTGTTGTGATGTATGTATTTATTTTTATACATGCCGGACGGATGCTATAATATCGTTCTTGTCGTTTTGTCTGTTGCAGCTGTTATGTTTGCTGCTGCAGTTTTGCCACTTAAAATTGTACCTGATTACCTGATGATGTGATGGTGATTGCCATGCAATGTTGAATGTTATATACCGAGCCATAATATAAATATGCTACAGTGCTAGCTATTCCTATTACCGTTGCCTTGTCGTTATTGTGATCTAATGATAATGCTCATCGCTCATCGTAGTCATCATCAGTCTAGAGTTTATGTAGTTAGTTGGTATTAAGCTTCATATTATGTCATGTTTTGTGCTGTGCATCATGTTGTTTGCTACCATTAATTCCTTTATTACATATTTACCTACCTGCTACAAGTATAGCCAAAACCAAAAGCGTGTACTTTTATTATTAAATTTTGTGGAGTACTTAAATAATGAGCTAAATGCATGAAATAGCTAAATTACTATGAAATGATGAGAAACCGCAAAAAGTACAATAGGTCAGTAGCCATCAAGATGAGTCTTGAGACTAATTAGCTGCTCAGTTCAGATCAATAAAAGATTTTCCAGCAAGAAAAATAGTAAAAGTTTTAATGTTTCAGAGGCAAACAAAGAAAACTCATGAATCATCATTATCAATAGATTAATAAGGCTGATGACTGGACAATGTGTATATTACGGCTAATGGCTAATGAATGTACTGCATCTTTTCTTTTATTCAAAATTTTGGAAAATTGTAACAAGCAGATTAACATAACATATGGGTATAGGTACATAGTGCATGTCTGTGTGTGGCTTTATAATTTTTTAGGTGAAACAATGGACAATACAAGCAATAAAATTCAGTAATGATATTAACTAATAATACAGGTAGGGCTAGCCAAGCAGGAAATAGGAAGAAAAAGAAAAAACTCACAATTGAAAGTCAGCATTATCGTATTTGCTTTTATAATAATATTGAAAGCTTTTTAATAATTTGATACGATACTACACACAAACACACCTAGCCTACGGCTCTTTTTGACAAGAGAGAATTCCGGTGTGGTCAATAATAATAAAAAAGCAGAACAAGCATTTACAGTACTCATAACGGATTCCCAATTGAACGGAGTAAGAGAAAGGGGCAATGGTGAATGGCATGACATGGTATGATGACGTCTGATGGCCTTGTTTACAGTTTTATGTGGCGGTGTGGTCCCCTGTTTTAACCCGATCACTACAACCACATCTCATCCCATTTATCTATCTAAGCCTTTTTAGAGGAAGGGATCGAATGAGATGATCAGATGGTGACAGTGACATACCTGCATGTCGGCATATCGTGCTTCTTGCACCACATTACTTACTAAAATGCATTTATTCATGAGCGTACGTTCTTTTTAACCCTTTATCTATGACGTTGGGTCCGATTTGATCACATTATCATTATAATTTTTGAATTGAAATTGTATTACAGCGAAATGATTGTGATTTTGGTACTTGGTAATGTTACAGAGAGGTATTTTTGAAGCTTTAGTGCCTTTCTCCATGAATACCTGGGCTGTCTTGGTAAATCTTGTCATTTCACAAAAGAATAATCTAAAACAGTAAAAAGGATATGCAACTTACTTCCTTTACACGCGCACTATTATATTACGATTATACTTTGTATTCTCTGCATATATTTTTAACCTCTGAGAAGGTTAACTTAACATTACACCACATCTTCAGAAATCTGAACAGCACACTCTACACGTGCTACGAATCAACACATGAGCTCAAAAATCAAACTGAACAACAAGTCGTTCGAAAAAATCTATATTTTTTCCGAGAAGCTCAACATTACCAAGAATACTTGAATTAGGGAGACTCCTTATAGAGTATAATTTTGTGCTTTTATTTGGTATATTCCATTTAAATTACAAAGCCTATATTGTACAAAAACTATTTTGCCCATCATCCTTTTCATCTCATAACAAGAAAGCTAAACAATTCCAAAAAGTATCTGCTAAGGTTAAAAAATGTAGGGTTGGCTGTGATGATGGTGTTTGTAGCAGCGGTGGCAATGTCGTTTATGTAAATGAAAATAAAATGTTTTAAAATAGCTGGTGGTTTTGTTCTGCTTCCTAGCTGAAACGCTCATATGCCACAGTGATTTTTACGATTTAGTGCTGCCCACCATTCATTTATTATGTGTGCCAGGTAATAAAACTTCCAGGGGAAAAGGCGAGTCGAGTCAACTTTTACGACTGTTTGTGTGTAAAAATGAATGTCATTAGAGGAATGTATGCATGCATAATATTATGTACTGAAATAGTTTTAAATCGATTTTTAGTATGAGAACCAAAAATATTGTGACGATTTTTATTACTTGTATCGTTGTATCATTATAAGCAATAAGCCAACAAGTTCCTCTGTCCTTTGTGCCTGGTGTGGGAACCAGAAGAACGTCCCCCGAAAAAATGAACACAATTTTTAAAAAGAAAATAAGCAAAAATTTGTTATCATAATTATTTTTGTGAATTTTTATTTGTATTTGGATAAAAATCGACATCATTAAAATATTGAATCTTTTTGAATTCATGCAAACGTACTTATTACATTTGGATACTATTTAGAAAATTACTTTTGAAAACTGTGCGTGCTTATCAACGAAATTCCCTTCTCGAACTTAAATATACCTAGTTTACTAACTAACAAGCTTAATGATTGCTTCTAGTGGAGTAGAGCAGAGAAACATGAAATAAAACCAACTCAGCTTCCTTTTTTCTTGTTCCCTGACAAAAAATGAATGTACGAAAATTGTAGGTATGATTTTGTGCACGTCCTCATCCTCCTCAGCTCAGCAGCAAGCAGCCTGTTCTCTGCTAAGTTTAGTCCGTGCTTCCTGGGAATTTTAGCTAAAATTTGTCGATGGGAATTTCTGAAACTCATTAATAAACATTTGAAGCAGCAACAGCACTAGCATCAACCGAGCAGTAATATTAAATTGATTTTGATTAGATTACATTTTTGAAATGGTACGCAGACAAACCTACAAACATGCTTGTTATCAGCATGTCGTGCTTGCGCGTACGTGCGCCGGCGGCATCAAATATGAAATGGATACAAAGTTTTGTATTGTAAATAAAAAACAACAATTCCTTGTTATTATTATGTAAGGAAGAAAGCGAAAGGGTTAAGCTATGAATTACACCAAAAAATCAGCAGATATTGTGATTGTTATAAATCTGGTTTAAAAAAACTCATGTTCGAATTTGCATCTAGATGAAATGATGGGAAAATGGGATAACATTCTGTGCCATCATCAAACGAGAGAGTCGTTCCATTAAAAACACACTACTCCACTTGTTTTACATTCAATAACAACAATCAATTGTCATTTTTCAAAATTCCACATCAAACCTAATGAAATGAAGAAGATATTAATTGTCTTGCTTTGCTGAATGTATGCCAATTAATTAGTATTTAGCTTTGTGCTAAATACATTGAGCTAGGTTAGGTTTATCACAAGGCAGAAAGTTATAAAAATGAGGAAGCTAGGAAAAGTATTAAAATAGGTAGTTGGGTTATAGTTTGGTGCTATTATTACCAGTATTTAAGTATTAATCAGCAACAGGTGTGCACGGTGCTAATAATAGTAGAAGTGCAGATGTACTGGCGCTACGCTGCTCCGGAAATGACGCTGATTATCATGGGTTATGGCATACATTGTTAGGCATTAATAATAAGTAGGTATGATACGTAATAAATCCACCTTAACGCGTTGTTATATCATATTTTCATAAAGCACTTGTTACATAGTTAGAAAAGAACGTATTTTGTTGTTGATGGTGTCGCTCAGATTATATTTATTTATGAATAGCGGTATAAATCATATGGAAATGGAACAAAAATGAATTTCACTTTTTTTCTGTACTACATCCTCAATACATAGCTCAATTTTTATCTCGACTTCAATTTTTTTTGAAAATTGAAACAGCAGCAAGAAGAATTGAACAAGAAATAAATGCGGAAACGACGGTGTCTGTCTACTGTCTGCCTGCATTGTTTTAAGCTGTAAAAAGGGTTAAATACATGAAAGGATTGAATGTTTAAAGACAAGCCAATTACTTATGATTTGAATGAAGACGTGATTTTTTTTAAAGGCAGAAGTTTTTTCTTAAATGTGCAATGCAGGCTAGTGAAGGACTAGGATAAGAAGATCGGGAAAAAACTCCGATCTTGCCCGATCCGATCCGATATCGGGCTTGAGTTTGGTCGGACTTCGCCCCAAAATATCAGATATGATATCGGAATTATAGGATAAGATTGGATAGGGATCGGAACGTTGTATCGGGCCGATCCTCCGATATAAATTAAAATACTAAAATGCATGGCCTCTGTCCCTGTAACGACAACTCTCCGAATAATGCAGTGTGCACTGAACAACGTAGTGTTTATTGAAACCTTCTATCAGTACTCAATTCAATTTAGTGAATCTTTGTTGCTATTTCCAAAGGATTTTGTTGGTAATTGACATGCTCTTTAAACATTAAATACTATGCATGTCGTATAGATTTGACAGCAATATAGTAGTAAAAAATTAGGAAAAATTAATATATTAGTTTTTTCAGAAATATTTATTTAATAGTGTTAGTGGAGATTTACGAACAAATCATCCCAATTCAAACAATTAATTAAACATTGCATTGCATAATGCTGTTAATTACACTTGATTACATTGATTTTTCAATTAGTTCGACTAATCTTCCTAATCACCAATCATCTTCAAACTCACTATCATTAGGACCGTCAATTACAGAGTTTCATATTTGAAAGATGTTTTCTTCCACTTTTTCTCGTTTAGTCGCATTTACAAGCTTCCCATTGAAATTTTGACTTGTCCCTCCGTGGCAGAGTAACAAGTTTTTCAAACTGCTCACACTGAAACCTGCGAATTCGGATGAGTTTCATGGCCTGCATACGTTTGTAACATGTTGCAATGGTTCTGGCATCTTTCAGGGAAGAATGAGCATCTTCCTGAGGGTTGACTCCAGAAGTGAAGTGCAAGAAGTGATAGGCTTATCTGCTGTCCATTGCTATCTGTAAAAAAGCCATGAAGCTCCATTAAGGATAAAACTAAACGGCATGCTGGCTTTGGAGAATCCTAAACTTTTAAAATCATTTTCAATAGCAAATCCCGCTACGACCTTTGACGACAAAATATTACGAAGCAGGTCTTCAACCTGTGAAATGGATTTAAATTAGTCAGTTGTTTTGTGACTTGAATGAAATTAATTTTTTTATGAAATATTGATATCTGCTAACATTTTAAATTACTAAAACTCAATTCCCATCCCAATTTTAACCTGGTTAAAGACAGTATGTTTTTCATTGAAACGACAAATGGTTCGGAAGTTGTGCTTGATGAAAGCCCAGAAAATCAGTCTGCCGCGTAAATACACTACTACTACGTCTCCAGATATTTGGTCATGTGTTTAGTTATCAATTTTTTTGTGTCAAGGGCATGTACATCAGCCACCGCAGCTAAGCCAGATCGCACAATTAAAGGTACCTGAAAAAGTTCATTGGTATCAACTATCAAGATTTAGTTTAATTTTTGGAAATGCACCGGGTATTAAATTTATGAGAAGAGGAACACCATACCTTTGAAACTGGTAGTCCAAACAGGGGAGGATTGGAACATTGTCCGGGGTCAACCGTACTTGCCGTTGCCCACTCCTTATTTTGGTTCTCTCCTTCGCATAGTTTCGTCTGCGATTTAAAACAAATGTAAAAGTTGTTTATATTTACGATATAAGAAAAATATTTAGAAAATGAGAACAAACTAGTTTTATACCTTCAAGTTCAAAGAGCTAGATCCTGGATTGGAGTCAGCCGTACTTGGCTGCCCACTACCGCAAGCTGGTCTAATACCAGCCGTAATTGGGTGTCTCATCTCAGGTGCTGGATTGGAGTCGGCCGTACTTGGTTGCCCACTACCAGATGCAGGATTGGAGGTATACTACGCTAGGTCGCCCAATACCTTGTCCATTGTCTTCCAACTACAGAGTGAAAATCAGTTTCAAAATGTACCTTTGCAATTAATAATTAAACCATTAATTATTATATATTTTTATTTACCTTTTGGCTTCTCAAAAAAGGTCTGGGGTCATCTGTGCGTAGATGCCGGCTAGCCATGGAACGAGATTGCTGTTTCTTTTCATTGTTCTTAAAAGTGTTCGTTCGTCTCTGTTCTCCAATTAAAGTTTTTTATTCTGATCATCTGTCCATCGGTAAGATTGTTATTTTTCAGTAGTTCCATAATGAGGATTTCCAAATTCTCATTAGAAAGCTGGTTTGACGTTCCGAGACGGTTAACGTTTAAAAATAGAATAAATAATTAATTGAACTTTATTTTAAACATGTGGTTAGTAAATATTTTTTACACAACAACTAATTTTAGTATCACTTACCACTGTTGTTCTGTTGGGATCCTGAAGTTTTGTTTCCTTGTCGGGGTAACTTTTTTGAAGCACAAACTATTCTGCCTACGCCCACTCATGATTGTGTTTATAATTGATAAGCCAAGACTTAATTAACTGAACGATATTAATTTAACAGATTTTTAATATCCAGAGTTTACTGGTTATGTTTGGTTGTGAACAAGTGAAAAACCCTACAATTTAGTCCAAGGAATGATATCATTCATATATGATCGTTTTCGTGCCTTGTCTCAATTTCCCCATTTACTTATAGAAATGCGTAATATGTTCTTGTGTGTGTAATATAGGAAAGTTTCCGATCCTATCCGATATATCGGGACGGATCCAATATATCGGATTTTTTTAAAAGTCTCAAATATTATCGGATCGGAGATCGGAGTTTTTGGATAGGGACGGGTCGGGATAGGAAAACGAGGATAAGATTTGCGTTTAGTCCTTCACTACTCTTTTCTCACATTCACACCAGCGGGTCGCAAATAAAATGATTTTTGATGCTTTATATATTTGTAAGTTCTAAGTGTAACTAAAGTATACGAAATGAAAAATGTGCGAAAAACTTCCTCTCTTTCACTGTTGCTGACAATGAGTGTTGAATTTATAATGGTTGTATAAGTGTGATCTCGACGGAGACTCTACCTTTCCTCGCTGTACTCATTGCTCGAAAAACGCTTAGAAAAACTATTTAGGGATTGAGTCAGAGTCCAGTGCGCACTGATTATTAGGATTACTAATGACAAAAAAAGAAGTTTATGTTGGAATTTTTAGACACTCGCAATAGCAAAAACTACATTGCATACATCGGCACATACACGGGCAGGAGGGAGCCTTTCATTAATGTTTCCTCTTTTGTGTTTGTGGAAAAGGTTTGGTATGTAAAAGTGCTAATAATGAATATAAATACATTCACAAACAACCACACAATGATGATGACGATGATAATGATGATGTGTGCAGATGGGCATAAATTTATACCAACAGACAAGAACTTCCATGTTGCCACTTTTTTGCTAGTTGCAA
>JAQFXM010000674.1:0-43908 GCA_034693345.1 Entomobrya multifasciata | reverse complement strand
CTGGGGGCTGAAAATCAATAGGGTTCTTGCCCTTGACCATAGTGACCCACATACCAAATTTGAGCGAAATCGGTCAATGCGTTCTTGAGTTATCGTGCTCACAGACAGACAGACAGACAAACATGATAAAGTCAATACTTGCTGACGCTTCGCTTTCAGCGGCGTAATAACACACCAGAGCATGTCGCTTCTGTTACTACTCTCCTCACTCACTCTAATCCCTATATATCTTTGGTACTGCATATATCATCCCCCTATATCATATATACCTGTTATATAAGATAAAAATATAGGATAAAAGCCGGACTGACGGGAGAAGATGAAGAAGGAAAAAAGGTGCATTACAATGCATCCCATTTTCTAGCTTTTTTGCTTCTGGGGTTACCAGCAGGCTGAAAAGCCACTGGAGAGAAAAACACATCATCATCATCTTGTTCTTTTTAACTACTTCTTTTCTGATCGTGGGAACGTCGTGGAAAACGCGTCTCGGGCTCGTTCCCACGCAAATGTGTCCACCTGCCCAACACACGTCTTACGCGAGCATATCATGTCCCTAACTGCTCCTTTTTACTACCACCGAGAGTTGTATATAATAGATGTAGTAGTAACAACAGCCCGCTTAATTTTCTTCTTCCTAGTATACTTATACCACTTCATATTATGCACGTTTCATCTTACTACAACCGCCTTTTTTCTCGAAAAACATGCCTACATACATGAATTCATCTTACACGCTGTAATAATAATCATCGTCATCATTGTGAAAAACGTAATGAGAATGTGTGTCAGCATAAGGGTCACTTTTTACTACGAGACGACTTCACTACTTTGGCTACTACGAGGAAAACCCACACAAAAAATTACAATAATAATAGCAGTAGCGTGACGAATGCATGCGCCATGTGTGCTGCTGACACATTGTTGAAATCAAACTAATTCTAGTAAACTAGAAAATGCTTTCATGTATTCAGCAAGACCTGATTTTCTTTTTAACAAAAGCAGGAGAAAAAAATCAGATTAAAAACTGTCTGATTTATATCAGTTTGGGAAATAACAAAAATTTACCCTTTTAGAAAAAGGGATTTTTTATATTAAAAAGAGGGAAAAAGCAAATAAAAGATTTTGTGGTAAATAAAATATTTCTTTTTCAAATAAAAGTTAAGAGATGGTGCCGGACAGACGAAGGCACGATGCTGGATTGCTGAAATCAGAATCCCTTTTTTGATTATTCGAGTATTTTGGTTTCATTGTTGCATCCTCATTTTTTATACAACTTTAAAAATCGTTTTTGAAGATTGACGACAAGACATGAAAAGCTTAGTCAAAGATTAAGTGTAAAGTATAACCAAACAAAGCTTCCATCACACCGAGTCGTATTAAAAGTAGTCTCTACTCGCCAATACGTCAATTTCATTTTTTTTGAATCCATTATTTATGGACAGTGCAACTGAATTATGCAAAATGAAGTTGACATGCAGCTTTATGAAAATATCAGATTACTTCTACCGCAGCAGGATATAATGTGTAAAGATAAATGTACTTGTCGTTCTGTAAACCCCTACTGAGATAAGTCAAACAAGCTAATCCACACTTAACAAAGTTTCAGGCTACTATTCCTCACGAAATCATTATTAATTACTATTTTCACTTTTAATTAATAATACATCAAAATTGTCTGAAAAAATCAGATAAACCTATCGGAATTCAAAGAAATTTCCAATATACGTATGCACGTGTGAAATAAAAATGAAAAAGTTTGCTAATTTGTCTGGACAAAATGAACGTTCAATTTTTCGTACTTTTCGCTATTTTGCAACTCACAAAAAATTGTCTGAAATACTAATTACACGTTAGATTTCAACTAAATTGTTTAAGCCTGCCAGAGGCCGATGAGACCACACGCAAGGTCCAGTCAAATGTAATGTTATCGTTATCACCAGAACACAGAAATGAAACAATATTATAGTTATACAATCAACAAGGTAGAAAAAGTTGACTTCATGATGATTAGATAATAATGATCCTTTAGTTTTTTTTCCTCACTCGAAAATCCTAATTCGCAATAATTACTCAACATAGCTCCTGCTGCGGCAGTTTTCCTTTTTATTTGCATTTACTAGCTACTATGTATCTCTTTCAATTTATGTTGGGTTTGTATAAAACTTAAAAGATCAAAAAGTTCGCAAAATTAAGATGAACTTATCCTTTTGGTATGTTCAAATTCAATCAGTCTATTTTATGTGATAAGTGGTTACCTTTCGCGTAGAAAAATGATTTAACGACCTACTGGAATGTTTATAGCCAATTAAGAAGAGTAGATCTTTTGTAACTACATACACCTGTGATTTGCGTGTTGCTTACATACACACACATCAAACAGTATTCACTTAATACTACACATGCAACATTGTACAAAACATTTTTAATTTAATCTTTCTTGAAAAACGTTACCTTCAATTTTCTCAGTGTGCTCCAATATCATAAATTCATAGGAGGTTTGAATGTTGGAGAAAATTTTAAACTTTGTGTGGCGTTGGTCAGGCCGTATAATATATCATGCTGGGCATGAACTTGAATTCCAGCGAATTTATAAAAAGAAGAAGAAAAAAGCAACAATCCATTAACCTTTTCCTTCTGTTGACCCTTGAAAACGAACATTCGTCTTTTTCCATTCTTTTTGTGTTTTATCTTGATCATCAAGCAATAAATATTTATGTAATTGCTATTCTGCGTGCAAATACACTTTTCATGCTAATGTGTGAATGTGAATAATGAGCATTTTTTACTGTGGAAAATATCTAATGCGTACAAATTCCATTCCATCATCTTCAGCAGCTTTTTGAATGCCAAAACAATTATCGCTATTAACCTTAAATGGTTTGTAATGAAAACAAAGTCATTCTGTATTTTAATTTATAATAAGAAATGAGCAAATTTTCTTTATATAATAGTATGATTTGATGAAGCTTAAAATGAGATAAATCATGCAGAAAAAAATCATGATTCTCTTGTGGCGAGGAAAGGTATTTTCTGTAGATTATGTATTTTCTAATTTGCATGTTTTACATTTTAGATTGTATAATTTTCACTTTTAAAACGTCTTCAGAATTGATAATAAGTTGGAAAAATCATTCTTTTCCCCTTTCCTCAGTTTTTGTTCTTGCATTGCTCTGAAGTTTTGTTTTTGTTTAACAGAAATTTACTTTGCTCTTGCTGGTATTCTCATTAAAAATTCTGCTTCAGCATAACTAAACAAGTGACCAGTTAATAGATGTTTGAATTTGTCAAGTCATGATGTTTCTCTCGGCATGCCTGCATGAGTTACACACACGTGGTCTGTGCGAAGAGAAATAAAAATTATTGATGGGAATAGCTGCAGTGTAGTAATGATTAGCTTTTTAAAACTTCATCTGTCAAAATTCTGATGTAAAAAATTATATGGCTTCACTTTTTTCGAACATGAAGACAAACCAGAATGAATTGTATTTTGTTAACGAACCAGAAAAAAAGAAGAAAACAACTGTGATCATTGCTTTTTACAAAAACACAGTTTGTTGAATATTTTCAGTAGTAAATTGAGGACCAATTACAACATTTTTGATAAGAATTTTTGCTAGTTGTCGAATTACTAGTTGTAAAGTATCATTCAAGTGTAATGATTTTGCATGAACTTTAGAAAAACATATAATAAATTACACTATAGATCGTAAAATAAAGGAATTATATGCATAAAAGTAGTATCAATTTCCTCGATTATGTAACTTTCGACCAAACCATCGAATCATTTACAGCGATATCCGAAGCATCATAATTACAATGGCAATTTTGAACTACTATCCAGGTGGCTTCTCCACTGGTCACGTCATTCGAAAAAATCGCAAAAAAGAGGAAACATTCAGGTACCTACATGTTCCGCTTTACTTTGTACTTTTTTCTTTTGTGGAAAAATATCTTCTGATACCGCCAATAACAACTTTTGATAGGTATCATGTCTAAATTTTCTGTACTTTACTAAATGCAATTATCTAACTATTATCATGCTAATGGTCAATAAGCTCATTACTTACCCACTAGCAGAACTACATGTTGTTTTGATTCTTTCGAAACAAAGGCCATTATTTTGACACTATCATAAAAGCCTCAATTTAATTGCGGGACATGCAGGTGATTTCTTATAATTCAAAAACTGGATTTTTCGATGTGCTGCGGACATGATCAGCGGCGAAAGAAGAAGAGAAAAAACAAACAAGTATAATGTTTTTGCTCTTTGTTCCGTTCTCCTTATTACACAATTTGCCAATCATGTTAGTAGCCGAAGAAAATAAATGGGAAATATAGTAGTTAAACGGTAAGCAAAGCAGTTTTTTGCTCATTGTTCAATCCAAACCACTGTCATTCTCAGTCAGTGTAGCTGCGCAGTAGCATCAGCGCAAACGCTGGGAAATTAGCGTCATGTTGCAAGCAGAGAAAATTGACAGTAAAATAATATTATTTTATTGCAGGTCAATCGCAGAAAAAAACTAAAAACAGGTATGTATATGAAGTGAAAACGCATGGTGCTGTAGCAGTAATATAAACCACAATTAACGGCACATGCACAAGTGGATAGAAAGGTGGATATTTTATTGCAATTATGCTCTTTGTTTGTAAATCATATAATCTGAATTCGGGTAGAAGTAAACCAGATAAACTTTTAAACCAGATAAACTGTAATTACATTTTATTAACCACATATTGCGCCACTGTTTGGCAAGTTTCTTTTCTTTGTTTAAAAGCTAATACGCTGTTAAATTTGACGCGATTAAATAAACGCTTGTCAACAGTCCAACCCGCGCTTGTGATCGAGTAAAATGAAAGCGACAAGTTCAAGCTGAGAAATGACTAATGATTGTACACAAAATAAAGTGTCATTAAAAAATTACTGACTTAATAAAAGTTGCAAGTACTAAAATTTTAGGTACATACTTACTTACGTAAAGACAAAAATCATCAAATCTCTTACAAGAGTTTGTATGCATGATATGATTTATCTAAAAGGTTAGAAAATTGTGAATGATTAGAGAAAGGAAGAAAAATCAACCTGTTCTTTGGTGGAGTGGGTCCATCTACTACGTGATCTCTTGAATCCTAATTTCATTCATAAAATTAAAAGCAGGAGGACTTCGGAGAAAAAATTTACTGCGTAAAATGTTTCAATATGCTTGCCTGAAATATATGATACAAAGGTAACGTGAAAAATTCAAACATGCTGGCATTTCTAATGAGTATAAAAAATCCAACCCAAGATGACGAAGGTGAGCAATCTGCTTAGTTTTCCCATGGAATTGAGAATGAATCCTTGCTTCTAGCGGGATTGGAATTTGACGGTCACCACCTGGCAAGTATAAAATTTTGCTCAATAAATGGTAAAAAGTAAGGGATGACGGTGTATCGTGTTGTTCTTCGAGAAGGTTGGGTTTTCAAAGATATTTTAGCATTGTTCTCGGCCCAGGGCGCATAAACTACAACGCAGTGCTTGCATACGTAAAATTATGAATCAAACAAGCACCCCTTTCGCAAAAATATTAATGATTCGAAATGAATGGTAAATATTAGATTATCTACGCATATTGATGAAGCTACAAAATTTATGAAACAGGGACAAGTGCATCTTTTTTAATGTGATGTGATGAAACGCATATAAGATTTTAGTACGGACACTACCTCCATTGTCTTTTCTTGTGCACCACTTATTGATACTTACTTACAAGGAAAATAATAGGAGTAACTTTAATGAAATTACGAATGCGGATGTGATGCTTTTTGTGAGACCGGGTGGCAAACGGTCCTTGCTGATGTCGAGATTAACAAAGAATCATGAATGAAACCCAGAAGAAATCAGGATTGCGTAGTAACTTCTCACACAGGAAACCACATTATACCAGTCACGGGAGCACGTCCCTTCCTTCCACTCCTGTTGGCTTGACTTTTTTTGTAAAAAGCCTAATGAATCACTTATAACATGAGGTTATTAGTAATCAGTGCTGTATCTTTTGGTCTTTTGCAAATGATAATTTTTCTAAAGATTGTCTGGGAGCTTAGCCAAGAGTCGGAGTCCAGACATAAAAACCTGAATGGGTGCTGCTGTTTGAAGTGTGGTAATGTTTCTAAACTACACAGAGAAAAGCTGTGATATTGAACTTCTTTGAATGAGAAAGCAGTCTCATCACAAAGAAATTACCATTTACAGAAGTTGTATATGGGCTTGGCATATTTTTTGTGATTAATACGCAGTATATCTTACTGTTGCCAAACAAAGAACCGAGAAGAGACAATTATTCTGATCATCATCTCCGGTGATCGCTCTCATCATCATGGTCATTAAACGTTTATTTTTTTAAACTGGACGATCGATAGTGAACAAGCAAGAAAAGAACAAAAGAAAGTATGTGTGAGTGTTGGCTCACAGCGATGAGATTATGTGAACTTGACAGCAGCTGCTTGTGCTGAGGGCACGACACACACCACACCACAAGAACACCAACATCATTTTAATGTTCAATTTTCATGCATCAATGAAGGTATGTGATGTAAATGTATGAATCAACCTGCACCATTATCAGATGCTAAAAGAGAAAAGCAATAAAACGACCTGCTGGTGTCTTGTCTTCTGGTATAAAGTTGAAATCAGTCACATTTCGCATTCCACCTTTTCATCTCACGGTGGTGCTATGCTGTGACTCCGGATTCCCGACAGGCAAGTAAAACAGAAGCTCAGCAGATAGGCCATCTGATGTAATTACCATTTCCTACATTTCAATTCAGAGATTTTGTAATGAAACAATTTGCTTTCATTTGGCATTCTTTACACAAAATTTTATACAAAGAATTTCTTCGCAGATTACTGATTAAATGCAAAATTACCACTTATGATGCGAAAACAGCAGCAGATGATACCTACCTGTTTGAAATGAAGAATGAACAACAAGTTGAACTATCATTACGCAGATATATTGTACAGATTATATGGAGGATTGCGTGGCATACCAACGAGTCATAATTACCCAATAATAACTATTGTTTAACAGTTTCAAGTGTGCGCACATGTTTTTTTTTCATTCCATTCTTCTCTTTGTGTGTAATCATAATTATCCTAATAATATTATGTAAATATGCAAGAATGTATGAAAGTAGCATGTGTGCGTATTTCGAAGATTTCTTTGCAAATACCGGATTTTTCTCTTTGTAGCATGCTGATTGTATTTTTCTTTCCCATTATTGTTTACAATATATATTGCGTATATATCTCGGTTCTTTGTCTTTTGTAATTGTTGAAATATTTACTTTTTATTGCTTTTAAGAAAAGAAACACGAATAAAGGGGAAAAATATAAAATAAAAAAGAGAAAAGACAATAATACTTAAAAGACAATGATGATAAACACAGATGAGAGATACTATCAATAAAGGTTAACTAAATGTCTATTTTTTTTTCAACGATATGCGCATGCATAAAGAAAAGCACGCATACACTGTTAACCACACAGTAAAACGCTGCAAGGATTTTATAGGTATTTAAGGTTAGTCATTATCATCATATTGCATGACATATAAACAGGTAAAGAGTAACGTGTTCTTATGTAAGTACGTCAGATGCTATTTTTTATGCATGATAATATTTTTTGTTGTTGTTTTCGTACAAAAGGTTTCTTCTGGTTTGAGGCGAGCGAGCTTGATGATGTTGTGAGCAAGTGAGATAGAGAAAGGTTGGTTTGAGCTGAGCTTAGAACGTGGGAAAGTGCAACAGGTGTGAATGGTGAACGAGCAAACAATAAAGGGAGAACAATGAGAAAGGCAAACGAAATCAACTTTTTCACGTTCCATTCCGGCCGTCAATCTATCTATCTTGTTACGTGCTATCTATATCGCTTTTTAGCTATTTGTTTCTATCTTCTTTTTTATTTCTTCTCCCTGTCATTCTCTAACCTCGAGCTCGTTTGTTTGCTGTATCTGTGCCACAAAAGACAACGGCAGTTGCACAAATAGCTTCTTGCTGTTTGTGTTGTTCCTTTCACTCCTCTTGATGCTCGACACTACACTGCTTTATTGTCCGTTTTTTGCGTGTACATTTTTTTTACAATGTATATTGTTGGTTATAGTAATGGTTTTGTTTCTTTGTAGAGAGATAGATGTGTATTAAAGTGGTAAAGGTTGAATGGATCTCTGTTGTCCGTTCTTCTCTGGCTTGACAAAGTACATAAGATACAAAAACCATTATCTACCTTTGTACAGCCGAGACCACTTTTACAGCGATGTTGCTTTTATGTAACAGATCATTTGTTTGTAATATACTTTTTTGGCTTATATAGTAAGTACGGTAAACTGGTTTCCAATTTAGTGTTCTACGTATTAAAAAACAAGTAGATAGATGGGATGATGGCTATTACGAATGTAAAGTGTATACATATAAAATCCCTTTGTTTTCCTCGAAGATAAATTAGAGTAGTTGGTTCTCTGATATGTAAATATACCATATAATGGTTCTACTGATTCCTAATCTTTTTCTGATTTTCTTAATGAATAACATTATAACCAGCCATCAAAGCAACATAAATATCATTTCACATTCCTTTTGCCCTGGTAGTATTTTTTATATGTTGGTATTATAGATATATGCTTTTGGTATTGTGGAGTAAATCTATACCTACCGTTCCCACAATTACTTTTCTATATTCGCAACCCATTGTCCAGGTGTTGCCTTGCTTCGAGTGAAATCGTAATCTAAATCGGTTGGGGCACACGCTCATTTTTATTCAATTTATAAGGACCAGCTCTTGATTATACGGCTTGGCCACTTCGCGCAACAAGTAAGAAAAACAAGATAGAATGTAGTAATCTTCTTTTTTTTGGCCTGGTGATCACAATGTGTGATGATGCTGCTGTGCTGCCTGACTGGTATCAATATACAGGAATGAAGCTGATCTTGTGTAAAACAAATGATGGGAAAGTATGCAAACAGCATTTGGTCTTCGTGGCATATTTTTGTCCAGAGAAGAGTTGTTAAGAATGTGTAAAAAATTGGTTTATTACCCACTCTTACTCTCTAACAATTTTTTTTCTTCTTCTAAATTTAGGACGCTTGTTTAGCCTGACGTTTTACAATTTATCTTTTTTGAAACCAGGCGAATTGTCTTGACGGGCTTGCAGATTAGTATAAAGAGTTATCATTACACGAGATGAGTTGCATTGCTTTGCAGATTACCTTGAAGGCGAGTTATAATAACCAAACGTTATTTGCATAATTGCATAGGTATAAGAATACGCGTTCTAAAAAGATTACTTTTTAATATATAATGAAAGTCAAGTTGAAGGTTATTAGATGTACCAACGACAACTTTTTAAGTGTTCACTTTGCCCCAATTTTTTTACTTGCATGATTTTTTGATTTTTTCGCCAGCAAAAGAATGTTAAACATAAAAACATATATTTATGGAAATTACTGCCAGGCACAAAAAGTATTTACCATTCTCATCTTAAAAACTGCCAATGGACATAACACATTTTGTTTTTAATTAGACAAAAAGTTTGATGGAGTTTATTGTTGTTGTTGTTGTTGTACGGACGAAAACAAGCTGTCGGAAAAATACTGAATCAACAAATGACTTCCAAATTACTAGCAACCGATCATATTAATTGCATCATTGTGGTCCTGATAGTTTCCAATTATGACTGGATTGTCGGTTATGTCAAAAACGAAAAAGAATACAAAATACACACTTTAATCCGTATGCGTGCCTAATTTTATTGTGATATCCCAAATCCTCAAGAACAAATTGCTTTTCAATCGACAATCAGTCTTTCCATGAGAAAATTTGTGGTTAATTAATTAGTTTTTAGCCGAATAATTATTACTTTTAGAAAGTCAGTTGTATAGGTATAAGGACCTTCTATCACCACATCTGCTACTGAAATCACGCAACCTCTAGAATAATTATGATGAGTTTTTGCCACTACTTTCAAACCAAAATATGCATAAATATACACGCTTATTTTTCGCTGACAACCGTGTGAAAGCACCTCAACAGAACCCACCTGGAAACATTTCAACTTCAAGAAAACACAGCAGCAGTGAAGGTATTAAGGCAATCAGAATATGGCACTTTATTTGTGGTAATTACTGCGCGAAATCATTTGCCTATGATCTCACAGTGGGCGTTTGTTTCACCGTTCCAACACCATGCATACCTAAGATTTGATGAGAACTATTGACACTATGTATAATTATTTGGATAGGGAAGTACCTGATGCGTCAATCAAATGAAATAAAGTGCATGTTTTGTGTGCAACGAAAAAAGTAAATTGCATATCCCGTCTCCATTCTTCCTAAAACCCTTTTTTTGTTGGATATTTCTTTCATGGATATTTTTGTCTGGGGTTGAAAAAATGAAAATTTGCAAAATTATTAGTTAAATACATGCATAAACTGATCATACTTATTTTCGTGTTGAATACATTTTTATTTTTACATGATTTTCTTCATTTCGTGGGAACGTTTATGACGTAAGTCCAGTAGCTAGATTGAAGGAAAGATTTTTTTACTATAAAAAAATCTTCCCTCAGAGCCAAGACCATCATTATCTAAATAATATTTATCAATATTTGATTAAAACTTGATTACTCACGAAAACAAAAGTGTTTTATGTTTTTGCTTGGCGAAGAAGCAAAACTTGTAATGTGGCAGACGGCTGTCGCTGCGAAGGTTCTCGAATAAAAGTACCAATATATCTACCAGGAAAAAATTATACCAGCAAAACATGATTTAGGACTGTTGTTGTTGATGGCTCCGAGATTATTATTATAAGTTATAAAATTACTGATACTTGTCGTCGTTTGGTCAAGAAATATCCCTGAGAAAGAAAAGTAGATTCATCGGAGGAGGATGATTTAAGTCAGGTTAGTCACATGCACACACAATGCAATGCATTATTTAGATAACCCATCATTCGGGTACTAAACAGAGTATATTTTATCTTCAAGATAGTGATAACACTGTAATGGAGATTACACTTACATGTAAACAGTAGCAGTTTTTATCTTTACAGTTGGCAAATGACAAGATATAAATTCTGATTTGAAGACGTCCTTTTCATTGCTTTGTCAATTTTTACGAAGATGGGAGGAGGCAGACGAAAAAAAGCTCATCGATTTTATTCCCTTTTTATTTTGTTGTACAATTCATCAAGTATTACTGGTAAAAAGCCATGTAACCTAAAACTATGCTGCTCAGTTTTTACTTTTTGCATTAAATAAAACCACAATGCAATGGAGCAAAAGAAAAAAATGAGAAATTATGGTGCAAAAATTGAAGGTAATCATTCAAAGGTAATATATCTACCTATGCACTTAATTTGTGTCTAAACTGTGGCGAAGGAAGCGTGGGAAGAAAAAGCTCTCAAGCATCTGAATCGCTCATGAATTGTAAAACTGTCTTATTAAATACCCATCAAGATTCACTTGTATTGAAACAGATCATAAAAATCGGATTTTTGTTGTTGATCCAGTTTCGACTTAAAGTGGAGAGAGAAAAAAACAATTGATTACAAGGTTTCCCCTTTTATTATTGCTACACATATTTAAATAATGGTGAGCATTGAGCATCCTTTTCTGCTCTCTTTCTTATCTTGTGTGCGTATCTCCAATTCAACTCTTCGGCTTTGCCAACTCCTCTCCGTCCGGAACGGCCTTTCTTTTTTTTCTTTTGTCTTGTACAACTTTTTCGATTCGTTTTGCACAAGTGCTACTGCATTTGCCTTAATGTATTCTTAGTTTAATATATTGCCTCTTCTCCGTTTTTTTCTTTTATTGCCGATTCTAATTACTAGTCTTTGTGTATGTTCAACTGTTGCTAATGTTTACTTTGCTCCTTGTCTTCAAAAACGTTCGTCTCGCAGCATCATTCCATCCAATCTTATTTAATACCGTGTCGCTCTTGTTGCAAACATGTTCTCAGTCGATCGGACTGTGAGAATAACCACTTTTTAAAAACTGCTTCCAATTTGCTTTATCAGGTCACATCTTTTTGTACATTTTTTTATTATTATTGTAAAATTGCAACTTCGGAGCTCACTCTTGAAAATTATGTGTGTACATACATCCAATGGAGAAGAATAAAAAATGCAATCTTTACTGCGTATCTTTTACTAGTGTTTTTAGTTGATTGGCTATACTTTATTGAAATTCAAAAAAATGTATATTTCTGTTTGGCTCCCGGTCTGATCCTCCTTTAATGTGATAGGTTTTTACAGGTACACGCATATCACAATGACAAGGATCTGGTTTTTGTCATAAATTTTATTGGTTTTTGTGCAAGTGTGCAGATAAAAAGCAGCCATACATAGAATGCGCACTTCTGCTGCGCTAACTCTAGCATTACCTAATTTGTTAACGAGTTTGAAAGGCTGCAGTCCAACCTGATAATAATAACAAATGTCAAATGAGGAGAAATGATAGAACCAGAAACTACTATTTACTAAAAACCAGAATAAGGTGGGGTTTTGTGAATTAGAAACAATTTTGGAAGTATCTATATCATCACAAATTATTTTGCAGATAGTGCAACCGCTTGTCAAATGGGTCATCATCGAAGTTAGCATGATTGGAAACCATTAACTAGCACTATTGATTATCGGTGCTACTGAAGAGTAAAAAGAAGCAATTTAAAGGTAGAACAGGTACTCTCTGATAACTTTTCGACATTGATTGGTTTCTGCAAATTATACTGAATTATTGATAATGACAAAGTAGAAGCATCATAGATAACGACCAGTTCAAACGAAACAAGTCTCTCTGTATTCTTCCAGAGACCAGAGCATTCTTATCCAAGTAAGTTTACCAGTGAACTATTTTTATAACAATTTATTTGAAAACAATAGCAAATACCAACGTTCAGAGTTTGAAATGAGTTAGTTCACTGAACTAGCAGACTAAAAGAGTCACCGCTGTCTCCAGCCTTATTAAAATGCACATAATTATTAGTATTTTCTTACAAAAATAGTTTAAAAATCAAGCCAGTGTTGCTTATTAAGTAAACCGACAAAGAGAGGTGTCAGGAACGTGTGCGGAAGCCTTTTGTTTTCAAAAACACACCTTACAGATTAAAATCTTTTCTTAAGAAAATCAAAACCTTCTACTTATAAGCTTTCTTGGTTTAGTTGCAAGGAACTTTAATATGCGAGCATTAGAAGTATTTAAAAATTAACAAAATGTTGCGGTGTTTCGATTGTGTCTGCTAACGAAGGGCTTAAGTGCTTCTCATTGATTCTTTGAAGGAATTTCTCATTAAGGGAAATGGTATGGGCTTAACTACTATCACCACCACCACCAATGTAGTTGATCGACCGTACATACATGCATATACACAAGTGTACATGTATCTTTCTGATCTGACCATGAGATCTGTCTACGAGACCCTATTGTTTTCATTGGAACAAAAGGAAATTCGTTGAAATGCAGTAGCTATACCATATTTCATTGTACATGACCAATTTATTTTTCAGTTGACATTTTTTCTTCATTTGCAGTGAATGCAGAAAAAACATCAACTTTTAAGAAATGAGCATCATGAAAAAGGGTTCTCTCTCTTTCAAGCTTAATTTTTCTGAATAGTGTCTCCAAGAAAACTTTTATATTTCTTAAGACATTGCCGCACGGGTTCACAATAGATACGTGACAAAATATATGAATGTGTGTATATTTGTAGTACAGTTTTTGTTCAAGACACAGACACAACACGGGTTTATTCATGTATAACCAACCCACATTATTATTATGATTACCAGACTTTTTGAATGAAGGAGAGAAATAAGAGATGAAGATAAAACTAGTTGCTTCACTTTAGTAGTATATTTCATTCTGAAAATCCACGGGACATCCAAAGCATTTTTTCCCCAAAGGTATGTATGCATAATCATATATTGTATTGATAAATATAAATACAATGTACCCCTTTTGATTCTTATGTAAAATTTAAGAGAAAATATTTTAAATTTTTGACCACAAAAAGAAGTCATTAGTAGAGAAGAAAAATGCAATTTAGATAAAACCGGCGAAAAGGATGGAATGGAGTGTAGAGGGCAAAAGTAGGATCCTTTTGTCAAAGTCCACTCACACCGACTCGTGTGTGCATGGATTAGCTTTACACTTAAATATGTCCATCAAAAATTACTTTTATGTGGCTGGAATGTGACATGTAAACACCATTTCGGTGGTTGTTATCTTAATGCAGCGCCACGACCTTCTACCTTTCATTGTTCAACAAGATCCGCAGCCTGCCACAAAACAATCGAAGATGACATGAGATGACATCAACAGTCATCGTATGCACGCAAATATAAGAATGAAAAAGACACTTGTGTACATTTACTGGAAATCAAAGAAAAGGATTGACAGTGGTCACAGAAAAGAGACACTTTTGGGACCAAGAAATTTAATAAGTGCAAGGACTGTTATAATGGATTGGTTGATTAGTAGAAGTCGGAAAAACGTTTTGACTTTGTTTGATAGTTTCCGACTATATAAAATAATGACCAATTGCCTATTTTTCTAAGTAAGTACACAATACCAAGCAGTCATATATTCGTGATTGCTGTCTGTAACCTATTCAGAAAGTTCAACTCAAGATCAAAGACCGAGAGTGTCTCAAGAGACTTTAATTGTACTTGCATGGAAAAGAGTCAATATGAATATTTAGTTATAAAAATATTCGTGATCCACAAACACGAGCTAATATAGCGTGCATAGTGCATGCATCTTATGAAAACTTTTTTTTGTAATTATATCAAGCAGAAAAATCTAGAATTCCAGTTTGGTACAAGTCACCCCGCAATAATAATTCCCAGGCTGATTGATGCGCAGTTAGAAAATAAAACAAGAAGTTTGTGCACGAGCAGGGAACCATAAAAAGTGTACAAAACACGTACAAAATAACATCCTTAATCAACATACTAATAAATAAAATTGACGAAAAAAAGATAAAGAATTTTATATACAGACATATTTTTATATAACGAAAAAGTAAAAAGAAAGGAGATATACACTTAATCACCTTATATGCATGCATTCTTTTCAATGTGTATACGCAATTACAATTTTTACAACAATAAACACACGATGCGTAAAAAAGCGTATCGTAATGGTATGGTAATGTAGTCCAAGAGCACACCCCACACGAGCTAAGCTGCCGAGGAAAGGAAAACGAAGGAACGAGGAAAGTGTGGGAATTTCGGCAAGGTGGTAAGTAGCCGAGCGAGCAAGAATGTTGCACAGGGTGTGTTTATTATTGCTCCCATTATTCTTCTTCTTTCTCACATGCATACCATCACACACGAAAAAATATAATATCATCACACAACAGGGAACATAATGCATAATGTTGATTGCTGCTGTGCTGTGTTTTTATCCTTTCGTTCGTTCGCCTGTCGTACCCTCCATGCCACCATACCATCATCATCATGCCATCACATCACATATCCACCACGACCAAACCCAAAGATTTGTTGTGTCGTATTATTTTTATTATTATGATCACAGTCGTCATCTTTACTATTTGTAAAGGGAAAGAAGAGAGAGAAAGAAAAAAAGACCAAACAAACGAAGTGTGTGTCAATTATTATATATGCATACTACTGTGAACTTTTTATAGAAATTCTCGGTTGTGAAGGGAAGGGTAAGTTGAGTGAGCAGAATACAGGTCCTTTTGATGATTATGATGACTATGACTGCAGCGGCGATGTCCATACGTAAGCACACAGTAGAAAAACGTGGGATAAAATGGTACGCTTTTATCGGTAATCGTGTCCTTTCCAGTAATAAGAAGTCCATAATTATGGTATTCAACCAAGCATGTTTTTTGTTGCATTCCTATATACTTATATAGACATATATTATTTATATACCGGTTGTAAATAGTAAAAATGTTATATAGAGCGAGGTAGGTAGTACGAGTAAAAATGTACTTATCTTTCAACAAAATCATCACATCAAACACACAATCATCATCAACAAGAAAAAAAGTAACATAATACATGATGGTGCAGGTCCAAGTGAGTCACTCTCGGTCTCATCTCGCAACTTCAAGTCAGAGTGTGAGAATTCATCTGGTTTCTTGATTATTATTTTACTTCTCTCTTTTTTTCTGCCGGAGAGGCGAAAGAACTTAAATTGTAATGAGGAAGAAGAAAAGAACCTTTTTTTCCTTATAAAAGAAATTACGGTATAATGGATATGGCTTCATATAAAGTATAAAAATCTGAGTTTATAGAGGTTGTGGGAGCGCTGCGAGCTGATGCCTGATACCATTTTACTACCGTTCTCTTATTGTTCATGATGACGGTGATGATGATCCATGCATACAAAATCTGATATAAGACGAAGTGATTTTGATATAGGTATATAAAAACTAAGATAGAAGTAAGCAACTATGTAATACCAGCCACTTATACAAGTAAATTGGTTAACCAGTAGTTTTACTCTTGTAATAAGATGTCTGTCTGTTGTGTATACCTCTTCTCTCTCTCGATTCTTTTTTTCTGAGCTCTATTATGCATGAATAGTGATATAGCAGGGAAAAGAAAATTATATAAACTTTGTTATAAGATGTTATAGAAGTTATATGCCTTATATGAGATGATATAGAGAATAATATGTACATATATATGTGGTATATGTAAGAGCATGTAAGAAGAGATTTCTTAAGAAGTTTTTTTTTCTCTCTCTCTAAAGTTGTTTTGTGTAAGTACGTGTGTTTGGAAGCATGTGCATAACGATCGTGGGAACGTGGAACGTTCTCACGGTTCTCTCCGGCGAAGAGCAGCACAAAAAAGAGCCTTTTTTCTATCCACTATTTTTCATCTCATCTCTCAAAGCACATAACTGGGGCTCCTGCATAACACCTGGCATCTGCTTCCCACAGTATTCCCACTGCTCCAGCACCAGTCAAGTCAAGTCAAGTCTGCTAGGGTTGTGGTATGCTTGTTAGAAAAAGTAGGGGTTGATTTTGCTCTGTTGCTTTGCTGGTTGTTCTCTATATGCACAGAAGCCAAAGCAGTGGTGGTGGTTGGTGTGAGAGAGGGTTGTTGCTTTACTTTTCCCTATATGCAAACTTTATATGCAGGGAAGATAGACCGTGGTAGCCGTCAGCCCAACACACGCTTGGCTGCTTTGGCATGCTCACCCCGGTTAACCCTCGACTACATAAAACGTGCTCGTGCGACCTCACCAACCATCAAATCTTCTTCAGAGTTCAGACAGAGAAGAACTAAAATTCAGAGCTCCTCTCACAAACCTTAAACCTAACCTGAGTTTACAACGTGCTCAAAACAAAGTTGTATAACATTTTACCAAGTTCTCATACTCACACGTTCTATCATACAAGAACAAGTTCAACAAACAAGTTTACTACTGTGTTTTAAACTTCAATTTTTTAACTTTGCAGTAAAGGAACTCAAAGTTTCTGAGATTTTCTCAGCATTCAATAAAAAAGTTCAAAGTTTTTAAAAGTTTGAAAAAAACCGAATTTTGTGAAAAATGGCTCCTCTTACGGACATTTCTCGTGCTCTTGGACAGCAGCAAGGATCTGCTGAGCCAATTTCTCGGACTATGCAATACAGAAAGGTAAATTTTTATATCTAATTATCATTAAAAAGTAAAACTGATTTGAAAAGTGGAAGGAGTTTTCGGAGAAAATTATATTTTTTGACAAGTTACTAAATTCGCATTTTTCTTTTTTTCTATTCAATAGGTTACTAAACCTTTGCTTGAACGTCAACGTCGTGCCCGCATCAACCGGTGCCTTGACGAGCTCAAAGAGATCCTGGTCTCTGGTCTTCAAAATGATGGGGAAAATGTTGCCCGTTTGGAAAAGGCTGACATCCTGGAGTTGACTGTTAGACACATGACCAAGCTCCAACAACAACACAACAAAATGGTCCGTGCTCAACAAAACATGGGTCAAGATGAGAAGTACAGGGCTGGTTTCGCTCACTGCGCCCAGGAAGTCTCCCGGGTTTTGGCTACCACACCAAAAATTGATGTCCAGTTGGGTTCCTCTGTCATGGTCCACCTTGGTCACACACTTAACAAAATGAGCAGCGCCTCTCCATCTCGTTCCACCTCTCCAGTGATGACCCGACCAAGCTCATCCTGCAGCAATGCAAGCAACCAAAGCGGGGACTACAGGCCTTACACTCCACCTGCCTCACCAACAGAGTCACAACTCCCACAAATGTCTCCTCTTTCCCTTACCGTCAGCAGTGGAAAGTCCAGCCCAAGTGGAGAGTGTGTCTGGAGACCGTGGTAAATATTTTTACTACAACACACCAACATAGTAGTATAAAGTTTTAAAATCGCAAAAAATATAATAATAAGTTAAGAAGTTGGTGTCAAAACGCCCGATGATCTTTCAAAAATAGTAGTAGCGAATTAAGTTAAGAATTAAACAGTGTTTTAGTTTAATTATTACTGATTGCTCTCAATTTTAATATCAAGTTATCTCATTTTCACTGTACAAAATAATATTTTATAGTTTGTGAGTTTTTTTGCTCAATAG
This sequence comes from Entomobrya multifasciata, assembly GCA_034693345.1. NCBI lineage: Eukaryota > Metazoa > Arthropoda > Collembola > Entomobryomorpha > Entomobryidae > Entomobrya > Entomobrya multifasciata. Next base: position 25,326 of record JAQFXM010000674.1, on the reverse strand, counting down.
TTTTACTAGAAACAGGAGAATCGCAATAGATTATCAAAGTGTTGAAAAAAGAAGTTTTTCTCACATTTCCTCCAGAGTCTTTCAAGATTGTTTAAAGTACATGCAGGCTTCAAGTTTTAAATGAGAGAGTGTGTGAGAAATTAGATTGTAGAGGTATTTGGTTAGGACAATCGTTTTCCATTTTGTGTTTTTTTATTCGTTTTATTTTTTTCAATTTTATTTTTACTTAAGTTCTGGTAGATAAGTGGTCAATATCCTTTGATTTTTTTTGTTTTTATTACAAATGTTTATCAAATGCGGTAAGCTACTGATATCAGCAAGATACAGTCAAGACAATCATTTTTTGGTAGATTTGTGTGCAAATGAGCTGGAGAAATTATCAAGTATCCCTCTTTGTGCACTTCTACTGAAGCCTTGTTGTATTATAATACGTAGTATAAAATTGTAAAGTTTTTAAATAAGATTTCTCGCATGCAGGTTTGTGTGATTAGTTTGTAAGTAAAGTTTGGTAGGAGAAAGTAATGAAAGAGTTCTCAACAAATGAGTTTTTCTTGTCTGTGATATTAGCTTAAGAGTTTGAACAATTTATTGTATAGTAATTTTAATAGATAATTTTATTATTATATGTAATATAATATTTTCATTTACAAATCGTTATGCTCAAGTACAAGAAGAGGAGGTAAAAAGAATCGAAAAAAATCAATGCAGTTTTGCAATAAATAAATAAATTATTGAAAATTTAAAAATATACAAAAGTTTGCTGTTTGTGTTCATCATTTGACTTTTTTTGCATACACACCTGTCTGTGTCTTTATACTTTCATACCATCACTATTCATATTCATATAGCAAAGAAAAAACATTATCATTTACTCCAGTCATATATATTTTGTCACTTAGTCACTTGCAAATTGGAATGCCGATAGTGTGTACGCACCAAATTGAAAATTAATGAGAATGATCAAAGCATAAAGCATCATTTCATCATTCATAGACAATAATCAGACTTCATATTGAAAACGAAGTGAACATGAAATTAAAGCATGATGATGGTTGGTTGACTAATGAGTATCAGTTTGACCCAGAAGAGTTGTATGCATCATACATGTTATATATTACATCATTGTATCCGAGCATGCATAATATACTACTTTAAGTGAATTTAATCGCAATTTTAATGCATAAATGTATGTATGTCACTTCCCCAACGTCCTTTTTAGAATGACATAATTTGGTTCCAGGGTCAAGTGCATTAAAAGTAGAAACAGATCAAAAGTCAAATTAATTTTATTTCATCAAAATCCATTGCACATCACTACTATCACATATCTACTAGCATCCATCATTGCATCTTGTGTGTATGTAAAAAACCCGATTTACCCAAGTAATTTTTCTCTGTACTTAGCTTACATAATATACCATCACTTCACCATCTTTCTCTTTTCATGTGTCTTGGTTTGACTGTGAGTGCGCACAAAACTAAAGTTGAAAAGCCACAAAGCTACTTGAATAGTTGTATGCGCCCTCTAAAGTGAGTTTACTAAACCTTTAGATGCATCTCTTGACTTCTTGCTGTAATTTTTGCTAAATACTGTAAGAGGGAGTCTGACCGATACTATAATCCAAAATCCATAAACCAAACGCCATAATAATGTGTCAAAAACGCCTGAATCGTCGTGTTTGGCAATGCATGGCAATTGATGATGATGAATGACTAACCATACAATGCATTTAATTAGTCTTGATAAAGCTTCTATTCTCGTCACAAGTAGATTTTTGTCAATAACGAGGAATGAATTTTCTGTAATTTTAATGAAACATCACAATCTGAGTTTTTTGTAATGCTATTACATATGAAGTAATTCTTAAATGAAAATTATATTCCGATATTCATGCTATAAAATGACTTTATCTAAAAAATTGTGTGACATGATCCAATAATGGTTATTTAATGACATTGATTTATTAAATGGAGGAGACAGTTGTGGCAGGATGAATTCTGACAGAAGGAAGTTGGAGTAAAAATCATAAAAAATCAATGATGTACTCACGTGGGCGATGAGTATATTTTTATGCTGTACTTATTGTCATTAATTGAAAGTTCTGCGGAAAATTTTCCATACGTATCTCTTGCAGGTTTAACAAAATACTACTGTCTTGACTTGCTTATTGGTTTTTCATGTGTTGTGAACGTAGCATGTCTTTCTGTCCGTCCTCAAAAACTTATGACAAAGGTACTAGAATACTATAATTTTTGTACACAGTTTACAATGGATATCTATGAAAAAATTGACAAAAATTTGGCATTTAGCAATATCAAGGCAAAGTTGTCAATAAAAGCTAAAAGAGAACCTTTTGACGTTTTCGCTATATAGCAAGTCACGATTAGCTAAAATTTAGCATAAATGTAATTTAATCACTGCAATTACAACTAACATGCACATATTTAATTAGAAAAAGGTGGTTCGACTTCATTTCATTATCCACAGCTAGTTCTTACTAGTTACTTCATCCAAACCATCTACATCTGCAAAATTACAGGTTACTCTGTTTAAAACCAAATAGCATTTGTTGAACATTTTTACCACAAACAGTTTCGATTTTTCAAGAAACTTTACTACGGGTCGATCAGCCAATTTAAATATTCATTTCACGTTTCCTAATTTCATCAATCAATTCAGCATTCACTTTTGCTATCAGAAGAGACGGTCTCGCAAATCAATCTTTGTTCCTGCAATTTAAATCATGATTATGACAAACAGACACAGTTTTGTATACAACAACAATAAGCTAGCGACCATGAGAAGCAATAAAAGTGCCGACTTCACGTTAGGCCGCAATTTAGTATAATTTTTAATAGAGGTACAAATTTAATATTATTTTGCAAAAAGCGATGGCCACGAATGTATGCTGCAAAACTTCTACAGAATGAATGCACATGTCCATATAAGCGTCATGAAAGCGTCCCACGATACAAGTTAATCCAACTGTTGTGGACTGTGGACGCATGAATGAATGAAACTGTTTATGATCAAAAGCGTTCGTATACGATTCTAAATCATACTGCCATTAAACTAACAAACTGTGTTTGTGTTTAAATGTTGGTTACTTTCTGGCTAACAGAACAAAGCGCCATAACATGTCTACAAACTACTCTTGTTACACTCTGTACGATGACGAGGTTTCATTTAGCAGAGATGAAAGACATTTTAACTAACATTTTAGCCTGTTCATTTGCTCAGAGGAGATTAAATAGTTTGTCACGAGCTTTTAATACGCTTTAATGTGGAACGCAGAAGTTTTTGATGAAATAGAAGCGTATGCACAAATATTACATATGTCATGCATGTCTCTCTCTCCACTCCTACATTATATCTGCAAGTAAAGTTTTATCGCTCAACAAGTCATGAAAACGGAGCCAAGATGATGATGAGCCGTGAAACAAGAGTTTTATAAAATCCTCTTCAAGTTATAAGGATTATTTACGCTGCTTAAAGAACTACTGTATTTATCCTGCTAAAAAATACACAGCTTTATACCAGCGTTGGTACTTTATGTAATATCAAGGTATAATATAAATAGTTGTCCTGTGTGGCTCTGTAGAGATTTTTGTGCCTTTGTTCCTTTGTTGCTTGAGGGGTTGGGGTTTTGGCACGGTGGCAGTTTTGTATTTTCTCATAATAAGCAACTTTTTTCTTTATATGTGTTCGTTTTACATTTTTTTGCAAATTCTGCATAAGCAAAACATGTTCTCCTTCATTTTTGTAGCATAAAATTTCCTAACAAAACTAAAAGGTACAGAAGAGGTAACAATACAGGTGGTTTGACTAAAGCCATGGAACACAGTTGTTGATATTTTATGTAAAATTGTGTGGTATGAGATGAGGATAGCGTCTAGCTTCTCTTGATTATATTTCATTACCTGTTCGTTCACCACGCATGTGTGTGAAAGTATTTGTCAAAAAACAATATCCATTGAGTTTTTTATTTACGTTTTAAAATTCACTAAAGTTAGAGGTCATTTTTTGTTAAAAAATTGTTTCTTAATATCAATTAAACACCGGTATGGTCAGCCCAACATGTGGCCTAATGGGGCTGCAAAAAGCGTGTATTATAACTGGATCTATAGAAATCGTAAGACAAATTGTTACACTATAGTTTATATGTGGTCAGTGAAATATCAGTGATCACAGTTGAGTAATTGCATAAATCTATCATTAATTTAAAGGTATTAGCCGGTATTTTTCTGTTGTACAATGCAATTACGTTGGCTTCAGAAACCCCCCTGGCTGTGGAGGAGCATAACAATGCAATTGAAGTTGAAGACCCTTATCGCTTCCGTAAGCACAATCTAAACAGAGAGCAGCGCATATGTATTATTGTGCCAAGCCAATCCATTTAAACACTAAAATAATTATAAATGAATTAATAGTGTCTTTAATACTTGGGTTTTCTTTCAATTAAAAACTATAGACGCAATCAGAGTAGTACTGTGCGGGCTCAACTCATTATATTGGATTACAGGCCTATTCATGGGGCTCGTACTCACAATTGCAGCAAAGCAGGTATGAAATACATACATAATATAATATCATCTTACAAATATACATACATACTGTGATTCAATTTTTTGGAGAAAAGTGCAGCGTGCATCTTGTTCATTTAAATATTTAATCCTGAGTGCATCGGATATTTTTTTGCAGCGCGACTTACGGAAATTAAGATCATGGTTTATTACCTCTTGTATTCTTACGGTAATATTCATGGTGGACATTTTTATGGAGTCCTTTTCAATGCGATCTCCAGTTTTGGCAATAACATCCCCCGTGGTTGGAACAGTACTTACGTGTTATATGCTGTGGATTGTGATGGAGTTCATGGATGAAGTTTCTCATGGCGGGTGTGCAGCAAAGATAATCTCTAAGACAAAGTCCATGGAAGAGGACGCGTGAACGAAAGGAGTGTACTTGTAGTTGAAAATGAGCAACGCAACACGCAACGTAAATGAATTTGTCATTTTATGCAATTCAATGTATTTACAATGCATCTATTTAAAATAGTATTTGTATGTACAGCAATGTAAAAGAAAAAACTTAATTAGAAAAAAGGATCTATACTTAAACGTTTAAGTTGTTATATTTGTTCGAATTATGCTTACGTACACATTTACTTCCACAAACATAAGTACGACTGTACATAAAGAATGTCAGATCCATTAAAAAAGTTGCAAATATCTTGTTCGCTAATTACAGCTAGCACAATCGATTATAGGTATAGGTACCTATCCATACACCTATTATTTTTTGCACATTGGATGTCTGACTTATGTGAATTACCATTACCATGAATGATGAAGTTCTCTATACATAGAAGTGTTCTATATATTATGTAATACATATTTACAAAAACGTAAGTAAGAAAAGAACTTCAATGAAAATTCATTTAATCTTCCATTTCTCTTCCCTGCTCACACCACTGGTCTATCATCCGAGGATCAATTCCATACGGGCTAAAAACAAAATAGCTTTATTAATTAATTCTACAATTTCTATCCAAGATGGAAAATTTTAGCTGAGACCAATCAATAATGGTGAAACTGTGAATACTACATATAATTGCATTGGTCTGTCAGTCGAGTCGCATAAAAATATATTCAAACATTAATATTAGTATTTGTATGAGGTGCCACTTATCTTAATTAGTCTGCGAATTTTAATCCTGACCTGACCACAACCAAACTGATAACTGATTTCAAACTGACGAATCGTGAAAATACATACAAACTATAAAATACTGCCCATTCCAGTTTCAATTAGGTATGTTAATTATTTCTGCACAACTACAAATGGCTAAACTCTTACTTGATCTGTTATTTTAAATAATTTTTCGATAAGAACGACAAAATGCATAAAATAATTCATATTCGTATACATGTGAAATTTCTCAAAAAAGACATCATGATCATGAATGACACCTATCTAGGTACCTTATTGTAGTCATTCGTAAACCACTAAATTTTTTCAGGCAAGTCCGAGAAAGTCAATGTGTTCGAGAAATTCATACATGAGTAGTCATAAATGATCAGTTTTACACCCACCTGTATACCGTGAAGCTTCCTGTTGTGCTTGAGTGGTCACTCTGTACAGACTCCGCAGGACTGTTGGCTATACCATACTGAGATGAATGATAGGATAAGGCACTATGACTGGAACGTGGACTAAAAACGTCAGCATTTAAAGCTGCAACTTGAACTTTTTTGATTTTTTCAAGAAGTACACTGTAAAGTAGTAAAATGATAATTATCTTGGCAATTAAGTGAGAGACATGGAAAGAGCAACATGACACATATTTGACTTACAATGGAATGGTTTCTTGCATATCAGCATTAAAATAGCCGTCAACAGTTGAACAATCTGAAAAAAGGTTTCACATAGAACCATATGAAGTCACTTTAGCTTTATAAATTCCTATCCCAATTTTCTAAAGTTAGAAGAAAGTGCATACCACTTTTTGACATTTTTGTAAACACATCTTCCTTGGGTATCTTTGGGTATAAATACACTGCAGCAGGATTTTCGACAATTCTATCCTGAAGAGTTTTAGTTTTAAAATCATTAATTGACAAAAGCTGTTTCAGCAAATGGTCCTTGGACTTGGCTTCATTTTAGACAGAAAAAAAATTGTCACAAACATTTGAACATTGTCTGACAATCAATAATAATAGTTGTAAATAAGTTTTTAAAGTACCCGAAGGATCGTGAAAATACAAACAAATATTCTCTGGCCTATTTTCGGGAAATCGGAGAATAAACGTCCCGGGAGAAGATCCCCGAAGCCTGCTCTCTATTTCCTCTTTTGACATGAAACCAATTATTCTGCCCTCTTCCCAGAATTTTCGTACACCGTATTTCGCAAACTTTGCATTTTTTGGTACCCAAGAAATGATCTTCAAGCAGGAATGCAACCATTCACCATACGTGTACAGTTTTTCTGTGGCCTTCTCATCCTCAAGTTTATTTGGATCTGGTTGGACGGTGGCAATTATTTCACTTACGAAAAGCTTTTTATCTACCACTTCACCTAATGGTACATTGCCCCTTAAAAATAAAAAATCGAACCATAATTGGTAATTACCTTTTTACAGATAACCGTTATTGAAATACTTTATGTTTCTAAATTATTAAAAATGCATTATTACTTAAAGATCTTTAACTTCAGATAATCTTTCTGCTCATCAGTCAAACCCTTTCCTAAGGCAAGAAACTGGTAATTTATCGTTTCAATCAATTTGCTCCATTGAATAAATTCAGGAACATCAAATCTCTGACGCATTTTTATCGGAAATGCATCGTACCACACGATTTGGGCCCATGCTTTCCCCTCTTGAACCGGATGACTGGTTACCGATATAGGGAGTGAGGTGGTGTAAAGCTGATATCAAATCAATGTATATAATACATACACAAAGTTTAGTTTGGCAAAGAAATCAAGTTTCACATAGGAATAAATTAATTATATAGAAAATTTGCGCATACATGAATCGATTTCTTCTTGTAGCTGACTGTCACTCGAAAATATATCCAAAATTTCTCTTCCACTACAAGTGTTGCTCCACGCTTTGCGTTTTTCTCCACCTAAAAAACATGTGCAAGAAAAATCCTTTTATTTAAACGCTTACATTAAGTTTATATATTTTTTAAATGATCTATTAAGGAAAACTTACTTTCGTAACAGTCACGGTTTGATATTCAATTTGGTTTTTTGAGTAGCCTGAACTGCTACTCGTAAGTTTCAAGACTCCACAATCTTTTGGAAGTGCTTGATGCGTTTGGTTGGGTGTGCTAAAATATTCATTGGCTGTTTTTTCGTTAATGAAAACTGTTTTCACTGCGGTAATCACAGTGTTTGTGTAAAATGACAACACATTCAAACGAATAGGGCCGAAATTCGGTCCTGTTCTAATTATTTGCTTAGGTTCCTTTGAAATGACCAAGCTAGCATTTATCATGGCCTGTCGTAGATTTTCAATCTGTGAATACAAAATACAACAATAGACAAAGTTTGCACCACTATCTGAACTATCCTTGATCAGTGATAAGTAGAACATGGTATGGTAAGGTATGGTAAGCTGTAGTACATTTCAATATTTAATTTTAATCAGTTTTTACCCGTTCCATTATTGTGCCAATACAATTAGCTTCATCGGTTAAATTTTGTTCCTGGCATATTTGCATGAATTCAGGTAGCTTTTCTTCCAAACTTGTAAAACAGTTACCCATAATTTTGAACCATTTATCAATTACTTCAAGCGCATTGTCTGAGGGCTTTCCTAACGCGACCAGTCGTTGATCATCCCTCCACTTTTCTAACTCTTTCAGAACCTTTTCATGCACTGAACTATAAAGAAGTCCCATTACTTCCACAACAAGCTCGTACAGTGTTCGTGTGTCTGTAGACAATTTAGAGTTCTGTAAACAAAAATACAGTTTCAAATAGAAACATTGTAGGAGAAATTTTACAGTAGTAATTGGAAATATTATATTTCTGTGTTTATACTTGATTTCGAAGTTCTTCTTCAGATGGAATCGGTGAATTGTCATAATAGTTTGTATTTCCATTGACTGTAAACGTATGTATCAATGTGAAATGTTACGTTAGTGCACCTCTTTAGAAGACACTTTTAATGTATTTTTAATTGTAATTATGAAAAAGATACAAACTTATGAACGCATACCCAGATTCTGCTGGCTTTGCTGATGACGATAACAATTGTATTTCCAAGTTTGCAAAGTACTGTCCAGTTCAGAAATTTTGTTTATTATTTTTTGACATGTAGCCTGAATATGTTCCAAAATAATGTCAATTTCTTCTTGAATTTGTCTAAATGATCGTTCGCTTGTGCCTGGTTTCTGACCATGGTTCGTTCCTGGACTAGATTTGCCAGTACAGAGTTCTTCAACACGCTGCTTTTCATAGCCAAGGGTATCCCTGATAACTTTATAAAGTTGAAGTCGGTCTTGCACCTATTTTTTGAATAAGCATGCATTTTTCAAATTTCCAAAAGTACATTTCACCAATAAGTACAGTAAAAAAATAATGCAAACAACCTGAACTCGTTGGCGAAGTTTTAGTAGTCTCTTTTTGTGGTGAAAATTAGCTTGGCCTTCACTTGATAAAGCGTCAATACGACGCTTTAGTTCGTGAAGCAAAGCTTCAACAAAAGCAAGGGCACAATTCCTATGATCCTCCTCATCAAGATTGAAACTCATGAAACTAATTAAAAAAACTTAACTTGGTTATGCATAAACAAGACTCGAAATTCTATGCAGTTCACTGTACGAAATTGGGTTCCCTTGTTCATGTTCATTTGCAAATAATATATGTATGAATGTTGAACGAATCTGTAAGTACACCCTACCTATTATCCTTGGAAAGCCAGTCCGATAGCATGCTACGAATTTCGACTGGAAATTCCTTCGGGTAAATTAGTGCAACATCTTCGTACCAGCCATTTCGTATGATTGTTTCCCACGTACATTTGTCAATTGCAGCCATTCTTTCAAATTAACTTGCAAGTGCTACTTCACAATTTTTGAAAGTGATATTATAGTGTTTGCAATTGATAATTTAGTTTTTTTAATTTACTGGAAACAACGTTCAACTGCCTAAAAGCTTCTCAACTGAGATACTACAAAATTTGCGACAATCAAGAGATTTTTAAAAATCGCACAGCGAAGAATACATATTATATTATATTGATTAATCACATCATTTACACTAATACTTTGAAGTTCAGAACAAAACAAATATAATGTGAGTATTTCGACAAAGTTCTCTGGCAGACTGTCGACTGATATGGAACTTGCATTATTTATTTATTATTTATATTTTAATCAAGCATTGAAAAAGCATTTTTAATGATATCGACAACAGTATGTCTGTCGGTCATAAACACTTCCACATTATATTCCGGTGCATTTACTTGTAAATAGTTAAGCTTTACTTACAATTAGATAACCTTTGAAATAACATGATTGAATATGAGTGTTTTTTACCGTTAAGATTCCTTGATAAACATAAAAAGTATTTCGATTTACCAGGCAAATCTGGAATTTTAATCATTATTTTAATTAATATTAAATGCAGATTTTTAGCATTAGAACTGAAATGGCAGTTTTAATTGTTGCCCGATGCCACTAACTGTAATCCGTCTTTAACAATGTATTTTTCATAACACGATAGACGATACTTATCCATTTCGGTTTGTATGCGTACTTTTTTTTACTTCGGATACTGTGGTTTATTTGGTGATGAGAGACGATGCTTATTTGTTTACGCTTTTTAGTAATGTCATTACTGAGTACAGAGTGAGTCATTTGATGGACTAAAAATTATGATAAGAGCTGGAGATTCATTGAAACTTGTTGCATACGTGCCACAAAACAGAGATAAAATTGTATAGTTTGTTTATGCTCATGGAAGATATGGCTGACATCCTGTAGTTAATTAAGATAAACTGCATTTTGAAACAAACCAAACTAAATCGTTGAAGGTTATATTGCATGCTTACTACGAAGTACAACGTTAAGAGGAAATTAAATTCACATTCACCAGAAATTCTGCATTGCATTCTTCTACACACTAATATCAAAATTCGAAGATGTAACATTTAAACCGATCCAAAGCAAAGTTTATATGCAAAAATTACAAATATAATAGAAATTCAATCAAAGAAAAGTTTTTAATTGTGTGAATATGGTGTGAATAGTCAAAAACTCTAAATAAAGATCCGAATCATCTTGTTGGATCTGATCTGGTTACTACAGTGCGGTAACGACGTCGCAGTAGTATAGGAACATGAGAGTGACCACGCACTTATTCTCACGATGCCCCATGCATGAATTCTCATTTGCATGTATGCATTTTTGCTTTTCCATTTTTAGTATCTGGACACGTTAAAAACATCTCTCAAAAATTAAAAAAAAACTAACCGTCCAACATTATTCGATAACAGTTAATTAACTTGAATCTCAAGTAAGTAATTTAGTAATTAGCAACTACTACTTTGATTTTTTTAGTAAGACGCCGCAAAATGAAAACAAAAGAATTCACGACACCCCAAGTACTAACGCCCTAATCAGCTCACCAGTGAACTAAATAAAAATTGACCCGACCCAACATTTCAATAAATCTAATGAAAACATTTATTTCATAAAAGTAATTACTGCACATTATAATGTTATAAGGACAAAATACGCAACCAGTTAAATAATTAGATTTTTATTCATTGATCCTTTTACAAATACATAATCATTCAAGTATATTTACTTAAACATGAATAATTTTACCCTACTTTTTATAGTAAACTCGTAAAGGATGTTAAAGTTGAATGACTGAAAACGTCCGTTCTGTAAAGCAACAAATAAATATTTTATTAAAATTATTTGCTTTTATGCATGATGTAGTATTATCATGTTCAACTAAAAATATGACACTTACGGCGTTTTTCAGTCTTCATTGACTTTTTCTGCTTGTTTTTATTCGGATCTTTCGATTTTCTATTTTGAGCTTTAAGTTGATCAGCATTCTCCTGGAACTCCTGAAACTCTTCTTCGAATTTAATGTTCTCATTTTCCTGCAGCAACCGCTCATATTGATATACAACTTTCCATGCAGCCTCTTCCAAGCGACGCTTTCTTTCTAGCTCAATACAAAGTGTCCTAATGCGAGTTTTTCGGATCATGTATCCACAAAAAAATAGCGTGATCCCTACAAGTTAAAAGTTATGATTTCATTAATTACCAACATTGAAAACATGCAGGCTACATCTTTCTCTTCTTTTAGTAAATCATCCTGCTTGATGAGTCACTTACATAAAAGGATAAGTATAAGGAAAACTAGAAATGTAATCAATGCGTTAATCTCTGCAAGCTCAGGAAGGTGTACTCCAAAGATGGTATAATATTCACAAAGACTCTCCGTTGGGTCCAATGCTACAGCCATAAATATGTAACTAAAAGAAAGTTATAAAATGTATAAAAACCTTTCACGACATATTCATGAACTTTTATAATTATGTTATCATTATTTTTTCAACTTACACATTCTGGCTACTCTTCCCCCATTTGATCTTATTTTCTAAAGAAAAAATATTATTTTAGTTATGCCTGTCTAGTTAAGTCTTTATGTCTGGAAATTATTAGTTACTTACTTGATGGTCGACCATCATTTCCAATGAAAATTGGTAGCTGTTGGTCCAAATAATAATTGTGCAAGGGATCAGTCGAATTGATTTGTATAAAAGACTTATTTTCAGATGGCAGATAAAAGCTATGCAATTTCTTGCAATCACGATACGTCTAGAAATTTTAAAATGATACATAATTTTAAAAGGGGGAAGTCTATACGAACCTATAAAAGAATGATAGATAACTAACGAGCAATGAAATATTTAGTTATAGACTTACAACCCGATTTACGATATTAATCGGATGATCTACTGAACCAGGGAAAAATAATTGATTGCCATATTCCATTTTTTCCAGCTCCTCTGTCGTTGTAGCATTTTTAATCTCTGAAATAGCGGAATAGCTTTTCTGTCTACTTTGGGCAATCCTGAACAATCTCTGACGGTGAACCCAGTCCATTGTTGCATTTGTTAAATTCATTGGCAGATACGTACATCCATAATCTTTGTACGTTTCCGTAAATGAGAATCCAGTGGAACCAAAGAGTTCAATGATTAAATAGCTGCCATTGTAGGGCTCGCCAAACGAACTGTTGAATTTCGTGTCAGCCGAAACAACTCGCAATTCAGGAACAAACGGTTCGTCTTTATAAGGTTCCAATGGGCAACCAAATCGAAGGTAATCATAGACAATAATCATATCTCCTGTCTCCCGATCTATTTTGATCAATTCCTTTCCTTCCTGTTCATCCAGCCCCATCCAGTAGGAAGCAAGATGGGGATCAAATGTGCCCTTCTTCACGCGATACTCAAAGGCCGATTTCGAAAAGGTTCCTTTTTGACACTGTGGCCTATGCTCATCTTCGTGTGCAACAAGTCTCTTGTTCCGACATTCAATGTGAACAGAAACAGTAGCCACAGGCTGGACATGACAGCGAAACTCTACATTATTTGCTAAACCAATTTCCGTGTAGAAGCCAAACATGTTATTATTTTCAACTCCAAAAAATGAGTCAACCAATGCAGTTTCCCTCGGCTTGTAGTTGTGTAGAGCCTTAACATGAATGTCCCAATCATGAGAAAGATGATCCTTTTCTCCACGCTGTCTATCAACGAAAGACACATCAACAATAATACTCTTTTCTTCTGAGGAGACTAGGCCAAGTGGAATATTTGGGCTAGGATCAAATGTCGTCACTTGCACGGTCCCACCTTCACCAGCATCAAGGGCAAGGTAATTTGGATTAGCAGAGAAAGAATGAGTCTGGCAAACGCTAAAGCTAAGTTCACTTGTTCGAGCTTCAGAATCAAAGTCTTGATTTTCATTATAGTAATAAGAGACATCTACCAAAAACCAAAAAAAAACATGCATGCATTGATAAGTAATTACATTTAAACCCGCAGTATCAATCAAAACTAACAAAACCGGAAGTAGCTTACCCTTGTAAAAAAAGAAGCTCATATGAACCAGCCGCATTCCATGTCTACTGGAGTAGAGCTCGCAAGATATCACTTTATTATGACTGTACACTAATTTTAGGGCCACGCCGAAGAAAGGTATTCCACTAAATGAGAAGTCAGGAAAGACAAAGTCGTTGGACCGAATCTTACTTATTACGTTCTCCTCAATATTTGGAAATATTTCTCCGACGACCATTCTGAATTCAGAATTAATTCCTAGTAGGCCATACGCGTACATATTTCTCATAGTCATGAATACAACGTTATTCGTTTGCCGATGAATAGAGATAAGTGGTGGTACATCCAACGCCTTTATCCGATACATCAACTGTCGTTCATTTGAGGTGGATGTTTGATTAATATTGCAGTCATCAATTTGAGAACAATTAGTGGTCACTCCTGAATTTTTTATGCCAGCAAATTGGGAGCGGTGTGCATAAAACTGAGTATTAAAAATAGTTCGGCCACCATTCGGAGAGTAATACAAAGTGTCTTCACAATTTTTTACCAAAAGTACAATACTGGAGGGCACTCGAACCAGTTCAGGTGCAACATATCTACTTTTGCAGCCATCCCAATCCATATCCACCTTAACAGGTTTGCATGTAAACAGACGTTCAGATCTCCTTTCCTCAATAACAACAAGAGGCAGCTTTTCTTTCACTGATGCAGTAAAAATAGCATAGTACTTTGTTGGATTGACACATTCGTTGTAGGGGTATACTTTGGAAGGATGACCTGTTGTATTTTGAACAGGATAGGTGCAGTTTGGCTTGTCGGCTCGTTCAGTATCGCTGTCTCGGGAGGAACAGGAAGAGGGACTACCAGGAGCTTTATAAGGCTCGCTAAAGTCTCCGAATCCAACACGGCATAAGATGTACAGAGAATCTTCCTCTTCCAGCACCGCTATCGACTGTATTTGATCACAAAACGGTAATTCATGAGGGTGCCTCTTTCTTGTCTTCACAATTACGTCAGCGTCTTTCAAGAAATACTCGACTGCTTCGTCATTTTTAAAATTTCGGCGGCACTCAGCTACGCTATCACAATTTGAATCTGTCCATCGTTCCTTCCATGGAATGGTTGCACGTTTGCGATGCTCCTGAAAGGAGGGAAATAGTAATAAAATAAATTTTTAACAAAATCTTGTTTTCTTTTTCTTATTACTTTTACATGAGTTATATGAGTTCCATGAAAATAACTGAAAGCATTACATACCCTAACTTCATGCTTTAACCAATCTGGAGCTAGATCCAGATCGATTTCTTTACCCTGACGCCTGTACCGTACGAAACGTCCTAAAGCTCCTGAGGTTCTCAGTCTTATGTATCGGCGTAATGCTTTTTTCCTCGCATATACATTTTTGGCAAGCGATCTCGAAACTGATTCACCAAACAAAAATCTCTTTTCTTTCGCCTTGAGCGATAGTGAATCCCAGTCTGGAACGTTTCTTAGTTCAACATATCCCGGATGCAATTCAAATCCTCGCTCATCTTTCAAATCCTCCTGATCTGGTGACTCCAAAAGTTGATGATATAGTATCCAATTCCCATATTGCTTGTATAAACCCCACATTAGATTTAGTGCAGAGATTGGTTCCGCCACCAACTTTGTCTGGAATGTGCTGCCCAAATCAAATGAAATGTAAATATCTTTGGACGACTCCACACCTCTATCTTGCCAACTAGAGTAGGCAGCCACAATGGTTCTCCGACAACCAGTTGGTTTGCAACAAAAGCTGGAAGCAATTTTATTGATAGGATGAAACGTATTTGTATGTTTCCCCTTGGCAGACAACAGTGCAGCTGGTCGAATATCCAGAATTCTATTAAGAAACTCGCTAATTATTAAAATTCCACATCGCATTCCAAGCAGAAGTCTTCCTTGTACAAATGTGAAATCCAAAACTGTGCGAAGGTCGCCTGAAATTTGCTTTTTCACTTCCCTGCAATTCTTACACTGTGGGTCTTGATTTTTGAAGGGGGCTTCACAAGCTGTATCATTCAATAGGATGCGTACTCTTTCAAGAAAATATGTTTGGCGTGATTGACACAAGTCTTCTGCACCGGTTGTCGAGGCGTTGGCGGTTATAGTAAAATCGCACTTTTCTTCCTCCGGATCATATTGACGACATATCCCTCTCGGTTCTACATCGCCGGTTTTCGCCATTTGATTAAGAATATGTTCGGAAACGTACAGAGGATGAGCATGGGTCTTAAAAATTGAAATGTTACTGTAAGACAGGTACATTTTACTATGTGGGTGATCCTCATGTTCAGTTTCCTCAAACACTGCGTTCAGCCCCAAAGCAACGACTGATGTCCCTTCTGCTTGATTGCATGGATAATGAAGCATTTTCGAAGAGCCTCTTTGAAATTTCAGCATTTTAAAATGACCAGGTTTCGAGTGGAGAGATAAGTTGGAACATAAGTAGGGTCTATGAGATTTGAAAATGTTCCCTTCTTCGCACTCTTTCCTTACTTTTTGATCCAGAAACTTTGTTTGGTCATCATGTGTTCTTCCTGGCCACTCCAATAATTGAAAATCTACGTTGTGACCATCGTTCGGAAAGGCAGCAGTGTTGTTGTAATAATGCTCTACATTTCCTATATCCAAGTTATCTTCCGGAGGTCCCTTATTTGCAGTTTGATTACCAGTGGTACTGTTTCCTCCAGGAGGAGTAGTTGGAGTTGGAGTTGTAGTAGCATTACCAGCGGTTGTAAGGTTTCCAGCGTCGCATACAGGGGAGGGGCAGAGTGCATCACACACAGCAGATACACTAAGAGGTATTGTATTATAGCGGAAGAAAGGTGACTTGGTTATGATGAATCCACGGGGAGCTAAAAAAGTAAATTATTATGAAAACGTTAACATTAGTCTTAATGCACAAAATAGTTTTTGAAAACCAGAGATTGGCTAAAAATTTGCAATTACTTTTCGTAAGATCTAATTGTGGATAATCGCGTCCTTTAGTTAAAGCTTGGGGGCATGGAAGAGGCAACTGGGTACCCAAAGGATCATCATTGAAGCAATTTATCTCATTAGCAGAGCCGGCTCGTTGTTCCAGAATCAGTTCTACAATAATGAAAAATATACACCAAATTTTTCACATCAATTTATCCATGCATTTAACAGATTACTTTGCAGATCATAATGTGTAATGGCAAAAAGTGAGAGAATTTATACATATATGACTTTCGACTGTTTTGACATACCAAACCATTTAATATCATCACAAGGTTCGCATGGCTCACGAGATCGACTGTCAAAATCTGCGCTATTACACGTTCCTATTGTTGAACTAGGTGCATGTACACTGCGGAAGCGCAGCAAAAGTAGTAACAATGCAGTTACTACTAACTGCCTCTCGAACACCAGTATTGATTGCATATTGGTCGCACATGGATCACCAAATATGTTTTAAAAAATTGAACAGGATTTGAAGTTAGAAAATTATTAAAAATAAATTAACACAATTCGGACACGCCTGTTAATAGACACTACAAATTCAATTAACTTGTTTTTTACGTCACCAATTATTCAATACTTAATCAGCAAATTCTCACTTTTCTTGCAACCCGATCTCGCATCTTCAAAGCAGCATAATTAAACAACAACGTCAAGATTTGTAGATGGGCGTCACTGTGTAACAGATAAACGTTTCATTCAGTTTTATTTCCTTTTCGTTATCCCCCCCACTTCCAGTTTCAATTAAAATCAAAGCATCAATCTTCATCTACTTTCTACATTGAATTAAATTGATGAACGAGAGTATGATTAATGAATTTCAATGACAATATTTTTGTACTAGTAAAAATTTCTTCCATTTAAAATTGTTGCAGTTTTTAATTGTACTTTTTATTAAAGCTCTCTATCGCACTTTTTTAAGGACAAAAATATCAGACGTAATTGAAAGGAGCATCACAGTAAAGATTTCATTTATATAATTTAAATTAGATAACCGAACATTATAACAATGATGCTTGAAAGTACTACAGAAAGAGAATTTTTGATGATGGTGGAAGCACCGCTGTCACCATGTCTGGCATCTTTTTGCATAGGAATTTTGTAGCACTCGTCGAACAGGAATCTTTGCAATGAGTGATATAAATGCCTTCTCATTCCAGGGCCGCCAATACCATGATTTTCATCGGGATAACTCTGTGATTAAGATATAAAAATAAAATGATCATGATTTTTATTTATTGGATTCTTAAAATCTACAAAAACTGAAACCTACCAATTGATGAAAGAAAATGTCATTCTGTTCCAATGAGCGTGCAAGAATCATAGATTGCTGGTAGTGGACGTTGTCATCAGCGTTTCCGTGAACAAGCATGTACTGCTTGTTACGAAGATTTTCAACGTGCTCCTTTGAAATTACATCAGAATCATTGTAACCCTTCAAGTTATCCTCCACTGTGGGAAGTCCCATATATCTTTCGGTATAAATGGTATCTAAAAGTTGGGAGTCAAGTTTTCAAAAATTCCCTTTGCTACATTACATAATTATCTATTACACTATTAGTATTAGTATGCTAAAATACCATAATATCTCCAAGAGGTAACTGGCGCTACTGAAATGCCACATTTGAATACATTTTCCGTGTCGGTCTCCAATACCTTGGCAGTAGCATAACCGCCGTATGACCAACCCCAAATACTTGTTTTATCGCCATCAATCAAAGGTTCATTTTCAACCAGCCATCTACAAAAAATAAATTTGAATTCCCGTTAAAAAGATCTTTCACGCATGCAAAGAGGGATATTTTGAGTACGTATAAAAGTCATACTTTGCAACAGTTATCTGGTCTTCAATTTCTGCTGTACCCAATTTGTTATGAAGCTCGAAAAGATGTTCCGTCGATTGTTTGCTAGTGCCACGACCATCAATCAGACCAAAAATGATTTTTTTGTCACTGACAAGAGACGTTTCCCATTGAATTCCAAAACCTTGTTTAACATTTTGTGAGCCAGGGCCTCCGTAAACGGAAATCAAAAGTGGATATTTCTTGGTTTCATCATAATCTGCGGGAATATATAAACGGGCTTTTGCAACAAAGCCACCCGGGACGGGCACACTATAATCTCTAGTAATTGGCACTAATTTTTTCTCAAGATCTGCTCGCAGTTTTGCATTATCAACTTTGGTTGGGCCAGGATTATCGATGGCTGCTCCATTCTATCAATAAATACATATGTCAGACAAGTTGAGTATAAAGTATAACTCAAAAATTATGAATTACAATTCTAAACTTACTTCAGTTTGTCGTGTAGTAGTTTCAGGGATATCAGGACCACTGCACCTGTGGATAAAGTAGGTAAATTTTGCAGAAAAAACTGCTCCATTTTCTCTACACGCTTTGTCTCCGCTACTTTTCAACTCGCATGTTATACAGTGGGGCTCGCTTCCTGGCTGGTCGGTAACCCAATAAATTTGAGTTTCACTGGGATCTGCTTCATTTTCACTCCAACGTGATCCAGAGAAATATCTTCATTTAAATCAATTAGCCTCTTTAAATGTGCCATTTTAGAATATATAATAGGTACAGTGTGAATTTTTCGCATACATTCTATGTTCATCCTCATCCCAACCTGCAGAGCAAATTTACAGTCAGCATATTAAATTAGGAAAGCCCACTCAAATTCTGTACTTTTCTTGTATTGATTACATTTTTGAATGATTAATTACCAAGTATATCTGTGACTGACAAACGTCCTGATGTAATTACATCCTCTGGTGTTCCATCAGTTTTAAACATGACAATATGATAAAATGATTCGTTGGAGGATTCTTGTTTAACAGATTTGTAAAAAATTAACTTGGACCCATCTTTGGATACTTTTGGAGTATTTATGTCTACCCATCCCTTTGTATCGGCCAAGCTGTAGGTGTGGATCTGTGCAATTTAAAATTATTATCGTGTTTTATGGTTTCATCATATAAGTTCACTCTAATTCACCGCAACGCAATGATCATACATGAATTCAATTTAACAAGCTTAACAATTCAGCTTAACAAGGTAAAATCGCGTGTTTTACATGTCAGCTTTCTTAAATTGTGATTTTATTGCTAAATACAAAACACAAACCTTTTCGCATTCATGTGTGGAAACTGGACAAAGATGCCAATGCAAAGTAGTTTGTACTCTGTTGAGTGTTGCTACAATTAACTGTGAGTCAGTTGCCCAAAGCGCTGTTCCAATTAAATGTTGGTCACTGCAAGATGGAAATGGAAACCATATTATAATTGCTATGCATTTTTATCAAAAATCGAACATGATTTTTCTGCGTTTCGTAATTTGTCAGTTGAATATAATTTACTCTGTAGATGTTCCTGGAAATTTGAGTTCAACGGGCTCACTGTTGGCATCCGTCAATGACACAATGAAAACTTTAGCCTCTGGATTGGGAAATCCGGCCTGGTGATTTCAAATGAACATCAAAATTTGGTATTTTAACTCAACGTTATTCCCCAAATTCCATTAAATCATCGTCATCCATTAACCCAAATTTTTGCATACCTTTGGATAGCGAATGCTTCTATACTCAGGATATATTGTTGTATTGCTACGTGGCTCTCCATAAATAGGATATTGAAAATTTTCAACATTTGCGTCATCGAATCTTACAAAGGCTAAATTATTAGCTAATGGTGAGATCCATAAAGCAGTCGGTCCGCCGAACATTTCCTCTGATTATTTCAAAATAAGGAATTATGTAGTCAAAAGTCAACAATGGAAGCTTTATCAAATGATATGCCAGTCATTCATGAAAGTTTTACACTCGCAGTTAGACAGTCATGATTCATGGTTATATCAATCCAAACAAAGTACAGCATTCCAGATAAAAATATCATTTTGATTCATTACCTTCATAAACCCAATCAGCAACACCATTATAAATTGCATGTTCTTCACTGCCATCCTTAGTAATTTGTCGTACTGCCGTATTTGGATTGGCATTTGGTCTGTAATAAATGTTGTAGTCGGTAACAAATGCGATTCCATTTCCAGTTGGTGACCATTTTACAAGTTGAAGAGCTTTCTGCTCTTCTGTTTCTCCTTCTGGAGGTGGTGGGGGTACCAGTTTATCAGTTAAATTGCTATTCAAAACAAAATATGCATACATGACATAAGATATAGTTTGTAGTTATGTTAGCTATGAAATATGTATGGTTATGTGAATAAGTGAGACAAAATATAGTACCTCGTGGTGAGATCAAAAATATCATATTTGGCCAAAGTTGAGTATCGCCACAACTAAAATCAGAGTCAAGTAATTAATCATGTGATTACTTATTATAACTTATCATTTATAAACAATGGCATTTCTAATCTAGTTTAATACGCAAAAGCTATTTATCTGTCAAGGACTGTACTTTGATTTTCAATACATTTAAAATCAAAATTGTCCTTTTAAATCAGACGAAATTAAGAGAAACTGATTATGTATTTCATTGAAACAATGCAATGTGACATTGGCATTGGCATAGCTAAGTCATGATAAGAAAATACTTGTAAACTTACACTGGAGCGCCCGTGCTCGATAAGAGCAAACTTCTGATCATTGGAAAAGATAATGTTTGAGAACGGGGTTTTCTATTGGTTCATTAAGAAAGAAAAATCATTAATTTTATTAATGCTATGCATTATGTTTATGACTAATTATGCATTGTAATTTGCATTCATTTACCAACTGATCTGTGATATTTTTTATGGTAACGACTGTACTATTTCCACCAGTAATAATATCATAATCCACAATTTCTTCAGGTAATAAGAGACGGATTAAATTATCTGAAATTATTACATGAAAAAATATGATTCATTGAATAGCTTGACTACATTGTCATATAACACTAGCACAAACATAAAACACCAAAAAACTGCACTTTCTTGAAAAGAATGTGACGGAAACTAGACACACAATCTTACATTCAAGATTACTTTGCATTTCTGCTTTGCTATGCACTTTGACTTGCAAATGCAAAGTAGTTCTCTTTGTTGCTTTACTCCTGTAGCCGTGGGAAAAGAAATTCAAGAGCAATTCTTGCTGATTTACTTTAATATAGTAGCGTACGTAGTATGTATGTACAGTATGTACATGTGCTGATAATTATAGATTTTTTGCACTACAATTTTCTAAAATAAAGTAAAAATGAAAATGTATAGAATGCTATACCTGATCCATCAGCCCAACTCCCGGCGAAACCTTGTGCCCCAAAGTTTCCCCCCAGGTACTCATCTAATGTGATGGGACTAAGATCATTCTGCTTGCTGGAACGATTCCTAGGTGGAACGGCACCACTAACTGTACAATAATCAAAGCTAATGACTACTCCTAGTAACACTACACCTACAACTAAAATTTGGTATGGCACGTTGAGTTTTAATACAGATGTCATGATTTTGCTTTGTTCATGTATTTTGTTATGTACACATTCAGAACAAAAACCCCAAAAAAGGAAGGAAGCGAAGGACTAGATTTTTAAATTCATGCAAAAAGTAACTATAAACTACAACAAAGGTAGAGTACAAAAAAGTGAGTGCGCTTGTAAAAGTGTGAACAGAACGGACACTACATGCGCACAGAGCAGTGTAGAGAGATGCTATTCAAATCTTGTTGACCTGTCTATGGCAAAATCAGTATTGTCGACAGGAGAAACTGGAGTACCAGTCCTTAACAGCGTTTGTCCAAAACTGTAATCAGTTGAGCACGATATCACTGACAATGACGCTGATCTACTCGCTGATCGTGCAGTGAGGTAACACATAGTTGATTATGCTACTTGATTGGATAGATGTTTTGTTGGAAGTAGAGAAGTCGCAACTGGTGAGGAGATGAAAATGAATAAGTATTAAAAAAGTAAAGAGAGCATAAAAAGACCATAATAAAAACAGTGTTGTGGTGGTGCACTTCACTAAGTACTGAATCACTGGTTGACTATTGAAGTATTTATCAGAGAGGACAGGTTACTCTTCTCTCTTTTTTTCGCCAAACTTTTATTCTAATAACCTTGTCTTTGTTAGTGCACTTGTTGTGTAGGATAGATTTATTTTTTACAATGTGTCTTTCAGTAGAAACACTACGATAAGCCTAATATGTTGTGAGAATGAAGAGAGCTTCTCATCTTATGCTTTGTTGCCAGTTTCATGTATGTATTTTACAATAATTGTTGTTTATGTTTTCCATTCCATATAATAATGTTGACTATGTACATGTCTGCAAGAATAGTTATTAGAGATAGATAATGTAACAATAACATCATAATATAATACTAGGTAAGTCCTTTTTTAATATACATTATTCTACAATGATGATATGATGTCCTTATGAAGTAAATGTATAATCTAAATGTGTATTGTTATTTGTGCACTTTGGTTGAGGTGGCACTGACTGACGCTGATGGTGAGGATGATGGCTTGTGTGTAAAGTGCACTTGTCTCTGAGCTGAAGAGACGTTTCGTGCCTGTGCCTACATACTTTTGTAAAAACCTGTTCTGTCTATTAGTGTGTATCGTTTTAGTTGATTTGATACATGTGCAATATTTTTTTGTATGCCTTCAGTGAAATAGCAGAGATTACTTTTTCAAAGACAAAACAAATTCTAAAAAAAGTCTGTCAAAGTGAAGATATCCGTGGGTTTTTATAAACTGAGCTCCTGGCTAAGAAGAAACTCTCGACATATAAATGAGAAGAAATGAGAAAGCTTTTTTGAAATGACCATTTTGTAAACATTCATGCACATATACCGACATATTTTTAAAAGTCTCATGTGCCTACATATTTACTTATATTATGCAAGTAAGTTGGACTGATATTATACTAAATCCTTGACTGAACGAAATATTATGTATTGAAGATGTGATATGAGTATCTGTTTAGATCATATTTTCAACTTTCATACATGTAAATTCATGTGATGTGATAGAGATGTGTTCACTGTTCACAATAAAAAGATCTATAGAAAATTTTGCATGTACATCAATATTAAGTTTGCATGATTTTTGCATGTTTATAAAAAACTTTATGGAAAAGCACGCATGTTTGTATGAAATTAAGTTTTTTTATGGCAGGAAATTATTGTGCTAACCAAAATAACGCTTTTCCCGGGTAAATGAATTTATTTTCTTTCGTGAAAAAAGCATGTATTTATCATCTAACCAGGTAAAGCGTGCATAAAAAATTTATCATCTAATTAGATAAAGCGTGCATAAAAAATTATCGTCCGGTCAAAATTTTTACCTGTTAGTGAAAATGTTGTTTGTTTAACACAAGTCAAAATTAAAAACTTAACAAACCAACTGGAACCAACATATATGTACATGTATTTTTCAAATCGTTGGGGATAAGTACATGCAAATTTTGAACTGGCATGTCATTTGAAGTACATTAAACTTCCTGAACAAAGTAAATTGTCAAAATGAATGCACATTATTCTTTTAATTGTTCAACCAGAGTATGACTAGGTCGGGGTACAAATTGATACATTATAATTATAAGGTAACCCCTTCATATCCAACGTTTAACATAAGGATGCGTCCCTAAGCATTTCAACCCTGATAGGCAGGAGAATGTCTAGAATGCCTGACGTTATACAATCCGTGCTGGCTCTTTAAATGTAGCAAAATTTATCGTTCATTATTCTAAGGAACCACCACAACGAAATTGTAACCATGCTGAGATAAATGTAAAACTATTTATTCAATGACATAAATCGTTGTTCTCAACGGTTGATTGGGTAAAACCAAACTTCTTTCTTTTAAATAAAAAGATAAAAGATAGACACATCAAAACGAAAGAGCATACAGAACACCGAGACCGAACCCTATATTTACGTACATTCTATTCAAAATTGAGAATCCAATAGTTACAATTTGAAGTGATAACTTTTAGTAATTGCTGTGCTTAAAAAGTCCCGAAGGACATGGAAAAACGTTTTTGGTACCAAAAATTATCTTGGGTTTTTTATGTATGTACATACGCATTGAATGCTTAAAAACAAACTTAGAATTGTCTAACTTCAGAGAGTTAGTCAATTATTTCTCTGAGAGCGTAAATTTAAGATAAAATAAACTAATCAGTAGCTTCCTAAAGGATGTCGATTTTTTCTGCTAGTGCATAATTAGAGTTCAGATGCATGTCATTTTCCAATCTCATGCCTCATTTTAATACAAATAAAATGCAATTAGCAAAACAATTCAAATAACCGGCCAGAAAATGCATGTGAAAAATTGGCCAGAAAATAAATTCATACGATTAGCAGAAGAGTTTTTTTGGTTAGATCAAAATAATATTCTCATACTCTTTTAGTGTGATTGTACAATGTATTTTATCTTATTATTGCCACTATTAATATGTGCTTCATTTTAAAGTCACTTTGAATCTTCAAACTAATCAAACTACAATGGAAGCACTTTACTTTTTGCAGTTAATTATTTATCTAAAGATGCCCTTCGTCTTTATCTCCAGTGCTCGATTTGATTCTAGTTATTTGGTATGTTGTGTCAATTAAAAATATCTAGTACTAAAATATTTATATTTAAAATGTCTTCGCGCTTTCAGGACACAAGCAAAGTCACTGCTCAATTCAGCCCATATGTCTCCGTATTGGATTCTAATAATAGCAGATACAACGTTGATGATTTAGTTCCTCTGATAGCAAAAGTAGCTACC
>JAQFXM010000673.1:0-43909 GCA_034693345.1 Entomobrya multifasciata | reverse complement strand
CTTGCAGCAGTAAAAACCTTGTTTGGCAGTGACCTTAAATTGATAAATAGACACATATTGTTATCGACCACTACAATGAAATAAGGAATACTGAATATACTGGCATAATTTCTTAAGTGCATACTTCACGAAAAATCCAAACACAACAACGGATGCTGGGATACAAACGTTCACCTTATTTCTTCGGATTCCTTCAACTGCCTTTTTAGCGACATACTCTGGTTGAATAAGGGCAGGCACTATCCAGGGAAATCTAGATAAAATCATTATAAAAGTATGATTTCATACAATAAAACTAACGAGCCTTAAAATTTAATTCTAAAAATTTACCTAGTATGGACTATATTTGTTGAGAATGATGTGTTACAAGGACTAGGAAAAATTGTTGTGAACTTTATATCTGAGGTTTCCGGAGAATTAGCTAACTCATCTTGAAGGGCCTCCATAAAACCGGTACTATTATACAACAAAAAATTGATTAGTGACTTCGATTTATTGTTTAGCACAATGAAGTAAAAGCATACATTACATACATGGCAAACTTGGTGGAGCTGTATACAGAAATATTCCTATGTCCAATTAATCCGGATGCTGAACTCATAGCCACAATATGTCCATTTTTGCGTTCAATCATTCTCGGAAGAAATTCTCTGACAATCCACATCTGACTGAGAATATTTACTTCAAAAGCCCTAATTATTTCTTTCGGGTTATGGGATAAAAATGGGTGGCAAGGCATGATACCAGCATTGTTGATGATCATTGTAACATCTCCAACATCCTTTTTTACCTGAAACCAAATATTAAAAAAAAATCATATCACAATTTGCTCTCAATGCATTATCATGACATCAAAAATACTTGACTAGCTCATAATACGCTATCGTACCTGCTCTGCCAGTGACCTGACCTTTTGTCTGTCACTCACGTCTATATCATAGCCAAAAACAGTGGCTCCCAAAGTTCGCAACTCTTTGGTCAAAGCGTCATTTTCCCACTTGTTAATGTCCCAACACACAAGCTTTGCTCCGGTGGTTGCTAGTTCCATGCACATATTCCTCCCAATACCACTTGCTGAGCCAGTTATCTTGATTCATTATTCCAAAGACATATACATTTAAATTTAAATCCAACAGATTTATCTCTCATATTTTGACATACATACCAGTATTATCTCATCTTTTAACGATTTCATTTTTGGAGGAAAGATATACTGGAAAAAGGACTCTGTTAGGATAAACAGTGTGTATACCCAAAGCAGGGCAATATCCTTTAGCGCAACTATCCAAAACATTATTCCACCTCCCTCACTCATTTTGTACAATTATATCGAAATATATTTGTGTGAAACAATTTTTTATATAGTTTTTTAGTAAATTGTGCTCAAATCTTTGTTTTAGATTATTGCGTTTTTATTATTACGCGCACGAAAAAAAATAAGTTACGGATGACACTTTGTTTTTGTCAAAATGAAACCGGTAATGTAAATGACAAAGTGCAAGTGTTGATCCTCCCGTATGTACTAATTTCAATTTTTAATTGAATTCAACTTCATTTGACATGTTCAAGAATTGTTTTGTACAAGTATCATGCATACATACATATACATACATTAACACGTAATGAAGAAAAAACTTGCATTCTCACTCAAATAAAAAATACACATGGATTGATGTATTATGATGTATCCGGCTGACCTTGAATTGGATTCATATTCATGATTCATATTATGTTAACCTGTTGAAGTTGAAGCACTAAAAGTCTTGGTTCGCTTGTTGATTACAAAACACATCCCAAGCTACCTATCCGAATCAGGAAACTTAACAGTAAAAAATTGTTCATGAGTATGCATTTTTATGATTATTGCAATGATACTTGTAAAATTAATGTGGTTTAGTCATGAGAAAGTTTAAACGTAAAAAAACAGAGAAATCTTCTTTTTTTCAGACAAAGGTCAAAATCAATCGTTCTTGCTTCCCATAATTTCTATGCGTTTGGTTTAATAATTTTATGCTTGCCTGCCAAATGAATTTTTATACTTGCACGTAATTTAATGTGACATTAAGTGAGTGCATTTATTCATTGTGTAAAGATTTTTGTGAATTTTGTCTCCTTTTAAGAGCAAATGTTTGTTCATAACGAGATGATAACTTGCTACGGGGAAAGAAACTTGAAAATTTTTCGGTTGGGTCAAGCTCTAATCGTGACGCTTTGTGAAAATTCGGAATAGCTGAGAATAGCGTGCTGCTATGTTCCGCTGCGATTTTTTGAGTATGTTCCGTTCTTCTACCTTTTGTTGGCGTTGGTGGAGGTGGCGTGCGATCAGCATTTAGAATTCTTTGAATTTTTTCTAATTGTCCATTTTCCTTGTCGAGGATTTCCAACAAGCAGCTTGAGGACTCTGTGTGGTTTTTTATGGTGAAGCTATCATCGTCATCTGAAGTGCTCTTGTCATTGAATTCATCCATTTCTTTTAATTCTTTTACACTGTCTCGCTCTAGCTCAAGCTTTTGCATTTTCATTCCCTTTTTCCCTGTTTGATACTTTTCCCGTTTCTGGAAACAATACTGGCTTAATCGAACACCCCACAAATGCATTCTTTCAGTTCGGGTTAGAAGGTCAGAATTTCGGGGTATTGAGGAACAAATTAGAATTCCGTAGTATCCTCCCTCTTTGAAATATCCATCCCCAGCGACATGGCTTATTTTATGAAGTTCCTTGCCTAAATCAGTGCCCCTAACTTTGGTCCAGGGATTTTCGAACTCTTCGACAAAGAAAGTTTCCAATTTACGACAATGATGCAGAATTGCACTGATTACTTTTGAAGTCACCCCAAGACCCTCTCTATTTCTCTCATCCTCCAGACAGCGCGCTGACAAAGGTAATTGCATTTCCGAGTCTTCTGAAAACTGTGGCTTGTGGTATCCACACAGCTGAAGTTCCAAAACCTGCAAATTTTTCAGCTTTGGAATGGCTTCATGTATTTCTTCAGTGCTCAGAACTAATCCTTGTAAATGGAGATTCTTTAAGGTAAGTGGCAGCTTGTTAAGCCTTTCCATTTCGGGCGTTTGGGATGTCTCCGTATCTAGAAATGGGTACTCTGAATACTCATTGGGGTAACAGTATACAATTTCCTGTGTGGAGTTTGCAAATCTTGATAGAAATAAAGTTTCCAAACATTTACAATCTTCAAATATTCCTGCATCCAACACAGTAGTTCTCGTTCTCTTGGGAGATATATTGTGAAGTCGAACAACTGTTAGTGTGGCACAATTATTTAAAATTATTCTTGAAAAATAGAACCATCGACGACCCTTATTTAAAACGTCCAAATGAGTTAGAAACTTCTGTCCAGGTAAAACCGCATCCCAGACTTTGAACACTGGCTCCATAGTCTCCACATGAAGTTTTTCAAGCTGAAGTCGTCGAAGAACTTTCTTTGGAACGTCTATTCTGAATCTTCTGTAATTTGTGTCACCTTCCAAGAAATGGAATCGCTCGTAGCGGTGATGAATATTAATACTGAGGTCTTTCACTTTGCTGTGAACTGCCAAAAAGCGGAATATTTGTGCAACCGCTGTATGAAGAACTGAGCATTGCTCCACGCAGCAGAAAAATATACGAAGTACTTTTAAATTGGGTGCAATTAGTCGTCTCATGAGCATTTCATAGGTCAACCACATAGAAGGTACTACTGCATCTTCTCCAACGTAATCACAGCTATAACCCGGACAGCCTTAATTTCAAGAAAAACGTATTAATGTTAACAATTTTTGTTCATTTATACGTTACAGTATTCGTATTCATTCAATAGAATTTTATACCAATGTCAAGAGTGTGAACGAATTGCATCTTCATTGGTATTATATTTGAATACAAATGGCTTCTATCACTGAATCGTATTTTTTGTAGATTTCGACATCTACTGGTTATCTTGGTAAAAGCTGATAAACTAACTTGGCCACCAAAAAATACTTCCAGCACCAAGTTGGGTCGTTTCAATAAATGATCCTTTATGATAATTAATAGGGGATAGTAATTGAAGATTTAAAACGATCAAATTTCTGAAGTGATTAGATGCATAAATATTTGTGGGGAAGTATTAAAATTTTCTACCAAGTATTTCGAATTGTTAATACTCCAGAGCCGTATTGAAGATGCACCTGGTGGGGGCATACAGAGCTCGTTTTCTTTTGCCTCACTGATTTTGCGGCTGTCCAAATTCACGCCAACACCAACGTGAAGGTCAATTGCTTCCTAAAAAGGGCTTAAATGATTAATCAATCCGAACAAGTCCGAAGAAATTAGACTGCAATCTCTCACCTTAAAAGGTCGGCATGATAAACGGCAATTTTTGCGATCTTGTGTATTCAACATCTTTAGAATCGGTGCTAAGGTCTGCACATGTATTTTTTGAAATTCATTTAATTCAATATCATTTTAAGAACATTAAATTTTAATGGTAATGCGATGAATATGCACTTTTACCTCCAAATTTAGTCTGGCTACGATACATTGTTTTTCATAGTTGCAGTGGGCTAATATTTTGTACACACTAACAAGAGAAGAAACGGTGGGCTCTAAGTCGTAATCCGAAAGGAATTTTTGGTAGTTAATCGCAGCTGCCATTTTAAAAGTAAAAGTCAGTTTGGGATGAAACTATTTCCGTTTGAATTCACAAAGCGTAATTGCTGAAATTGTTATAACAGTCGGACCATAACTAATCTAATGTTACAAAAATTGTGTTCTTGATGGTTGAAAATTGGATAGGTGTCAGTGTTCGCAATTAGTGTAAATGAGATGAAAAACCATAATATGTAATATTAGCATGTGCAAAGCAAAATTATTAACTTCGACCATAATTTCTGCCAAATGCTGATTACATAGCTATAGCTACTTTCCTGCAGACTAAGGTCAAGGGCCAACGGTCGTCTAGCCTGTGTAGTAAACCATCAAAGTGCCGTGTCATCTTGAATGTAAAATTTGATGCTAGATTTCAACCATACATGTATGAGTATGTATTGTATGATATTATGAAACATTAAAAACGCTGAACATGCCAGATATACGCGGATTCTTATTTTCGATATTTTTTATTGCTCTTTGGACAATAAATATATTATGTTTCTCATATTTTAAAGAGATTAAATATTCTAAAATAAATAGATTTACAATTTATTTTTCGGTGAGATTGAACATTTCATATGGCATTCTACCCTAAAAAGGAAAATAAACCCCCACCTCCTCCGGATTGAGGAGGACCACCTTGTGATTGAGAGCCGTAAAGGCTACCCCCTTGACCTGGTCGTCCTCCATATTCTGCTCCTTCTGGAGGACCTTGTTGTGGACCGCCGAAAGGGCTACCTCCTTGAGCTGGTCGTCCTCCATATCCACCACCTTGACCTGGTCGTCCTCCGTATCCACCTCCTTGACCTGGTCGTCCTCCGTATCCACCTCCTTGAGGGGGGCCTTGTGGTTCAGCGCCATAAGGGCTGCCCCCTGGACCTGGTCGTCCTCCATATCCACCACCTTGAGGTGGTCCTTGTTGCTGTTGAGAGCCACCGCCGCCAAAAAGGCTTGAAAGAAATCCACCTGGCTTTGGTCTTCCACCAGCACCTGGTGCTCCCGGTCTTCCTCCAATTCCACCCGCACCTGGTCCACCGGGTGCTTGTCCACCTTGGGCTTGTCCTTGATCGTCTTGTTCATCGTCGTCTCCGCCACCAGCCGCCTCCTTCTCTTTCTCTGCCTTCTTTTTCTTTAATTCCTCAATCATTGATTGTCTTATAAATGGTGGAACGTTGTCTGGAATGTCATCCATCTCATCTACATCATCATCATCATCTCCACCTTCCTCTTCGTCCTCTTCTTCCTCCACTGCTGGTTTAGGTTTCTTTTTCTTTTTGCTAACCTTCTCAGGTTTCCTGTTATTCAAGGGAGCAGTAAAGGGATCTTCGTTGCTGTCTATAGTCAAAGCTGATGGTCCAAGAGTTGGCTCCTGTGGCTTTTGTTGAGGAAGAGATGATTCCGATTGAGCCGGGCCATCACCGATTTCGTCAGCAATATCTTCTTCCTCTTCGTCTTCCTCCTCATCACCTTCCTCATCCTCGTTTTCACCTTCGCCTTCCTCATTATTTTCTTCATCTTCCTCTTCTTCAGAGCCCTCTTCGTCATCTCTTTCGGGGCTTCGGTCTTCGCCATTCTCTCTAATATGATCTGGAACGGGTGCACTTGGGAATGCGGTGGGCTTCACACCAGCGCTGTATTGATATGGAAGTCTCTCTGGGCGCTTTACAATTTCGCCATTGGATCCTGGGAATGTGCTTGTCAATTCACGTCCTGACTCTCTTGTACCATCTCCTCCAAAAGCTCCTGAAATCCTGTCGAAAAAGTCGTGAATACCTCCGGTGTTGCCTGCAATTTCTGAGAACACGGTGGAAAAACTGACAGGGCGCCCTTTGTCATCGACAGTACGCGTTTTTGGGGGATTGTATGGCTTTTTCTTCAGTACGTGCACGGCGTGTGTCTTGTTGAGTTTTATAATCGAGTGTTGGAAGGGAATACTGTTTTTATCCTTCTTGTCAAGTGGAGCCGCGGCAAAAAGTGGACGTTCAGTGGTGGTGGTTGTTGGCGCAGTTGGTTTCTGAAGTAAAATGTATTTCAAAATTATAAGTAAAAACTGGAGTACTGAAACTTTAAGTTAATTAGAAAGTAGCTTTTAACTTACGGCTGGCGCTGGTACAGGTGCTTTGTATGAGTTTGGATCCATAATTCCTCCAGAAAAGTCAGGAGGTCCATTGGAATGGGTTGGCCTTCCATTTTGGGTGTACGTAGGGTTTCCCCAATGGTAGCGCATTGGCAACAATGGCAAGCTTGCAACTGTCTTTTTAGGCTTTGGCCTCTGGAAAGCAGTGTTAAACTCAGCAGATCCATCATAAATTGGTTTCTTGTTCTTTCCAAAGATAGGTAATCCTGCAGATCCTGCAACCTTCTTCTTTCCACCCAAACTGGCTTGTTGAGACATAAATTGCTGAATTGGCTTGGAGGATTTCTTTGGTGCCATTTTGTCACGCAAGGCTTGCTCAGCTTCATCGTCATGAACTTGGGAAGGATGTGTTGGGGCTGGTTTCTTGGTAGTGCCACCTTCATTGTCATTTTCAATGAGAACTTGTCCGGAACTCACCATTTTCATTATGTGGTCATAAGGCAAGTCACAACCCTTATAGATCATACGGCATTGTCGGGCAGGATCACGAATTTGTTTCACGATTGCTTCATCATTCTAAAAATGCAGACATTATCATTTTAACAACTCTACTAACCGTTAAGGGAAATGACCAATAATTCATTTCATTCATACCCCAATGAGCTTAATTCTGACTTGAGCAGCAAGATCTCGTCGTTGTCTACGGATTGGCTTTCCGTTCCTTTGCTTTGTTTGATCTGTGCCAGATCCCCACCTGAACATTCTCTTGAGCAATCCTGGTCTCTGTGTAGTGGTTGTAGTTGGTTCCTCATCAGAATCCTTAGCGAGGAAAGACATTCCAGGAATGCTTTTTGCAATCTTTGGAAGTGAAGACAACTGGAACACATTGCCGAAGAGCTTGTCGTAAATTTCCTTGGGTTTTAATGGATCTGCATCGTTGCGTATACGGTCGTCCCATGGAACGGTGACCAAGTGGTCATTTGAGGTATCAGCATCTTCTTCAAACTCATCCATTCTGGATTTGAAGGCGCTATTACGCATCTTCTGAGCAGAGTAAGCTTTCTTTTTGATTTTGTACTTGGAAAGTTTACCTCCCTCAGACTTGGCAACCTCAACAGAGACATCATCTTCTACATCAGCCTCAGTTGATTCTTCTTCTGGTTCCTCCTTTTCTTCCTCTTTGGTATTTTCCTCTGCAGATTTTTCATCTTCCTTCTCTTCTTCTTGGGATTTTTCCTCGGCTTCCTCCTTACTTTCGTCGTCGTCTGTTTTCTTTGGAATAACCACTTGTTTTGGGAGACCTTGCTGGTACATAAACTGCCTTCTCTTTTCCTCAATCATGGCCATGGTCTCTGCCATTTCTTGCTGCTTGAGAAAGGAGTCATCGAATTCTCTGTCACGGAAAACATCGTCATCGGGCGACGTTTCAGTAACATGAGGAGGTGGGAAAGCAGGCTTTCCTGGACCAGTAACTTTAGAAAGATTGGCTGGATCACTGTTGAGTAATATAAATTGTTTAAGAAACATTAACAATTAATTACAAAACACATTTGAAATATATTTTACATTACAAAATGCCGGAATAATATAAGCTTTGTCCATTTTTACAGAGAAAACTTCTCACAAGTAAAATATAACTTTTATTTAATTTTCTAACTCAAAACCAATTTAACACTTCAAATAATTTCAATTCATTACTTTACTTAATTCATCCGTAAAATGACACCAGAAAAAGAATGTTGTATCTTTAATGCATAAATATAATTAAGGATGATGATGATCAAACTCCATGTTAAAAAGAAAGCCATCCTCTCCATTTGGGTTGGGTGTCCAGCGGTGGAAAGCCCAGAAAGGTGGCCGAATATTTATCACCCCAGTTTGCACATCCCTACCAGTCCTGTCATCATCAACTGCTTCCGCAAGCGTTTGAATAATATGATAAATCCTTTCAGCTTCCTCTTCATCAACTGCCACCGTCCCATCGATTAAAATTGCCTCAAGCGTCCTATGTTCCAATAGACTCTGAAGCAGTTCCAGGTTCACACCTGTGTCATAGCCAAACCCGCTAGATAACAGAGCCAAAGCACTCAAGCTTTTAATTTTAGCAAAGTTTAGTAGATCATCCCTATTGACAATCAAATTGCTGAAGGCGCAAAACTCCAAATGTTCACACGATTGCAACGTATCCAAATCGCAAATGTCACAGGCCACGCCAGGTATGATTTCTCTTGTTGCTGTATTAATTAGGATTAATTCCTTCAAGTTGCGGCATTTAGAGACAAGAGAAAGAGAAAGCATTTGGTCAAGATTAAGAAGTATGTAGATGACTTTCAATGAATGAAAGTTGTTTTTCAGAGGGTCTTCACATGGGCCCCAGGAGCATGTCTTGTCGCAAAATGATAAAGTTTGTAGGGACCTTTGTTGACCTTTCAGAAAGTACTGCCACAAGGAAGGGTATGGTACTGAAGATAAGATGCAGGTAGACAGCTGAATACTGCTGCCTAGTTTTTCCAATCTTTTCACGAGACTATCAGTACTTTCTTGTAACAATGACGCTTCTTGCTTCGCCTCTTCGGGGGATTGAACTTGAAAATCCTTCTCAAGCATCCGAAAATATACAAGAAGTCCCTTAATATTAGGATGAATCTCTAAAAAAGATAGTAGCACGTCTGCTACTTCAGCTTGCGACAATGGTTTCGTTATCCATGAATCTAAACAGCATGTTTCCAGCATGGGAAAATGAACCATGTTTAGAAAGTTTATCATGTTGAAGCATGCCTGTTGCGCCTCTTCATATGGAAGTGATGTTCCTCCACCCATACTGTACGCTATTCTTATGTCAATGGATTTCAAATTATATAAGCTCTTCCGGAAGGATGCAGAATCGTCAGCAATTTTTCCTGGTATTACACCAATTATTTCTCCCAGCAGTATCAGGATATTAAGCTTGGGGCAACGTGATAATATGTTGGCAAAGAACTCAGCGTGAATTTCTCCGTCAAGAAAGATGGCGTCCACATATTGAGGATTTTTGAATAAGGACGAAAATTGAACCATGGATGCATTTTCGATAACTGCTTTCCTAATGACAACTCTGGAGAAGAAGGCCAACGCCTCTTTGGACTGGTGATGGTCGTTGATTACTACATAAATTCCCATGTATTCATCAATGAACCTCTTTAATGCCTTGTTGACCAGACGGAGCAGAACACGAGAATTGCGATCCAAATTTTGGACAATTTGTTCCAGTATCTGATATCAGTAGGAAAAAAAGTCGTCAGAAATTGTACTGATTTACCAGTGTTCATTGATATGCATTCTAAAGGAATTTGCATGCATAATTCATAGTACCTCAGGGGGCATTAGGAGTAGCTTGGAAATCTCAACATCATTTGTAGTTGGTTCCATGCCATACTCAGAATGGCGTCCTACGCCAATTTCCTTCCATAACTCCATTAGCATTGGTTTATCATTCGCCATTTTTCAGTAGCGTTTTTCCTGTTAACGTAGATAGTGGTAGCCTCTGGGATGTTGGGGTAAACAGAACAATTTTTGTTTTTCTCGTTATTTTGCATTAGGGCCTCGGAAAAACTTGCGCAAGTTTGATAAGTCGGTGTTATAGTTGCCTCCAAGATTGGCAACCAAGTTAACCATCGCATAGAAACTTGAAACCTTTTGCATGGCTACTTGTGCTTGCACCTTACAAAATACACATGTCTTAGTGCATTTTTTGAATGCACTTCTGCAACATTCTCAAAACCAACAAAAACCAGTGTGACCTTTGCAAAGAATACGACTCTGACATAGTTTTAAAAGAAAAGCAAAAGTGGTTGTTTTTTAAAAACCAGTTTCATTTTAGAAATCTATTCATTTATATAGCGGACAGCCGCATTAGTGATCCCTAAGTCATCCTACAACTACAACTTCCTCTTGTTGTAAAAATATGTATGTACAATGTACACTGTACACATATTAGCTAACTTTGGCTTTAGCTAACTGATTTTGTTGTTTTGTATCACCAAAACCGTGTTGACCATAACTTGTTGATTTTTAAAAGTAGGATTTACCTTGATAATGCTGAGCCATACTGATACTCATGATTATCAAGTCACTGATCACCAGAAAACCAGTATGGTACACATTTTGGGCCAATTATAATAGATCTATATAGACATGATCGTGTTATGGTCATTAAGCAACTTGTTTAAAGCTGCAGCTTGTTGCATGTGCAAGTAAAATTATATACTATCATTAGATCGTAAAAATTAATTTCAACTATTGATTGTTGACTTTAGGGGATATGCAAATAGATGTGCAATGAAAGTAAACGAGACTCGACTTCGACTGTTTTTTTGTTACAAGTGCTTCGTTGTCTAAATCTGCCTACACTCGAAACGTAAGTTTGCTAGTTATATAGTAGGAAAGATGGGATGTAACCAAATTATATTTTCGTCGACACCTCTTTCCTTCACCAAAAGATTGTTAGAAAACGAAAGTTTTGACATTAGGATTTTGACTTGCACTTGACCAAAAATTCTGAAGATATTTATGAAGATGTCTGGCGTCTTGCAAAGGGCCTAGCGTGTCGTCGCGTCGGGCAATGACCATTAGGCTTGGCACATTTTTCCACGCATTCAAGATGAAAGTTAATTAATATGTTCGATTTCATGATAACTATGCATATGATAACATGTGTGGACATTTTCATTTGTGTCTCGAATTTCCGACTTTCACTTCCGTGGAAAGTCGTATTTCAATGATATGTTCACCTAAGAATCCACCACAGCTTAAAAAATACTAATTCAAAAATAACTCACATCACATTAGGTTTTGGCTTGCTGAGTGCTGGATGAAGTCCATGAACAATGGTTGTCCTCTTTTCTCCTTTTTTGTTCTGGATAACACAGAGATACTTTGGAAGGCATGCATAAGGATCCAAGACACCATTGCTGTTAGGAGCTGGCGTCACTGGAGCAAGATCAAATGGAGGCACCGGTGGGAATCGCAAAGGAGGAGCGAATTGTCCACCAGCTCTTTGTTGAGGTGGAAATTTCTTGTATTGCTTCTTAGGTTTATCAGCCAGTGAACCTATAAATATATCATTATCCAAAAATTATTTAATCCCAGAAATATTTTCTCATCTTTCCCAAGCATTCTTGATCTTTCCTTACTAGAATTATGTTATTTTAGGTTTTCGTTTTTTTCAATTTTCAAATTACCAATTACTGCCGCAGCCACAATAAGTGCGCGTAGCGCAGTTGATCCCTTCATTTTGAAGAGATAATGAGTGTATTCACGGGCACTTGTACACTTGGTCACTTCTTTGATTAGACTGACATGTTGCCCACAAGGAAGAATAAATGTTACTGACTAAATTGTGGCGGATGACCTTACCATTTCAAAGTTTTCTCGTCATAAAAATGAGTAATATGTACATAGGCTATTCAAGAAAGTCTCACAACAATACACCAACAAAGTAAAGTAAAAGCATATATAACAAGATCATTGTCTACAATTCTACATCCGCACACAAATTTAAACTTTAGCTTCTATTGTTTTTTTGCAAAGAGATAATATAGCACAGCGACAACACGCAAAGCTGTCTTTGTACTTGTGTTGATTATAATTCAGATTAACTTTTTAAAGGTTCATTCTTTAAAAAAATCATCTTTTTCCTTTCATCTAGTCGTAAATTATCATGAATGACTTTACCAATTTTTTATTATACTTTGCATATATTACTGCGCATCAAGAGAAATATATATGTGTATATCAGACGTACGTACACAAGTTATACCGGTTAACTTGCTGTCTACAAAATAGTTAGAGTTGCACATAGGATTTCAAAAAAATCATTTGAAATTTTTAAAGTCATAAAGGAAACATATATGTGAACGTGAACATTGTATTTTTCTTAAATTAATGAAGCTTAAATATAGGGCCGATGTGAAACTGAAAGTGGTTAGACGACTTTTTCTAACATTTGATTTGATGTACTTTTAAGTATTTGCATTAAATTTCTATCTGACCGGGCCATCGGTTCACTATTTGATATTGTAGTGAGATTTTGTTAGCTTAGACATTTAAACTTATATTTTTTGTGTACTTGTAAGCAAAAAATATTATTTGTTTGTTCATTCAGAAATGCAGTGTCATTTATTATTATCATTAGAGATGCATTTTGCATTAAAAATTGCAAAAAAATGAAAACATTAAATAAGTGAAATGACCTTGCTTTTAAACGGGTAAATGCGCATGCGTAATGCGATAAGAAGGAAAAACAGTTATTGTTTAAAATATGAAAATGATTATAATTCAACGTTTGAGTTATCTGTCCTGTTGGTTACACTACAACATCAAAAAAAAGAAGTAATCGAGAATTGATTTATCAAAATGATTCCAAAATTACTAATTTAGTATTGGAATAGAATTAATGATAATGCGGTATACAAACAATACTATCATATACTTAATTAACTCAGCTTTAACTGCATTTTGCTCCCTATATATTTCTGCCACGAGTAAAGTGGATAAATCTACTGGAGGTTAGGTTAAAATCGTTAAACTATGTAATTTACCAGCACCAGCATTTCAAATTGCAGCGTTCATGAAAGGTAACGAACAACGAACGCCAAATGACAAAATCTCATGATGTAACATGTATACTACCAATTAAGCACTAACATGTCGTTATATGCGTAATGCGTTCCATTGTACCATGCGGTTGGGTTGACCCACTGGCTGCTTCTCTACAGCGGGAATGAAATATTTTAGGATGCTTCATTGTAAACAAGTAAATCCAAGCTCATCACTCATCAGCACTCTATCTTTCATGTTTGTACTCATCATGTCAATAGTCACAAGTAATTAACATTCAATTACCTTAATTACTGAGACTTTCGTAAACTTAAGCTCAAAAATTAAGCAATGTAATCCACTATCCTTGATTAGGCAAATGGGCTTCTCAACCAATTTTAACATTTTACTCTTTACAATTTTACAACCATGTGTTGTGACAGCTGATAAAAAGACATTGTGATTTTTAATGTTTGTGAATTTTTAATTGATTAACTGAACAGCTTCATAGATTCAAAATGATTGAATTCATACTTAAAACACGGCTGAAATTTATAGCAATCGGATTGATTTCTTTATTCTTCATAATACTCTTCCTAACAAGTGCGGGTGATAGCACGGAAGAAGAACTAGTTTTAGATGAAATCAATCAGAAAATCATTTCTGTCAGGGTAAGCAATAAAGTACGGGTTGGCCTTTTTATTCATATAATTCTAAAGTACAATACAATTCATTTTTAGGAAAACAGTTATGTATTGCATGCTGATTTAATTGTTATACTCTATGTTATGTAGGGGCAAATTCCATTAAAGAAGACAGTGACATATGACTCCGACCTCAACAGAAAAGACATACATGGAAGGGACATTGTTGACTTTGGGGTCCACTTCTACTCTGGGAAGGAGGCCGTCCAAGAAGTTGACAATGAAAAGAAGCCTTTTCAAGTTCACAGAATTCAAATTGTTAACAAGGAGCGAGTAAAGTCTGATTTGCGGTGTCAAGATGCGTTTTCCACGTTTGGAAGACTGCTGCCGCCCGGTGGCGTGTTTAAGTTTTCAGTGACCGACCTTTTTGCTAAGCGTCATTACTGGTGCCATGTTAGGTATGGCGTATCCGAATACACATTCCGAGCCTATGGAGAAGGAGCCCCCAGGGAAAACAATTTAATTGCGCTGCACAAAGATGGAGCCTACATCAATGGGATTAATTACCGAATTGGTGGGTCTAATCCAGATGAGGAGCCGGATGAGCATGTTGACAAAAATGAGGTTTCGGTTGACACCAACAAAGTCTAGATGCAATTTATATTACGTATGAATTGAATTTGAATTAAATGAACAATTTGTACCTATTGGTATGATGAGTAAAATAATGGAGACAGTGAAGTATTAAGTTATGCATCAGATACAAAATATATAATTATGTTAGTGATTTTACACATGTATTTTTATCAGCAAGAATCATTTGGTCCATGTTGGGGTAGTGGGGACCGGTGACAATATACTTTACTTGAATGATTTTTAAAATTGTAAAACAAAATTGAAAGGTAGTCCTTCAATTTAACTAGGTATGCATAATGCATATATACCAGTGTTACAAAATAAAATGTGAATAGTGTTTAAAGACTTTGTATAATATATTATTACGTTGTATTTTGCAGTGAAAAAATAAAACACTTACCTACCCATTTATCTATAGTTTACACATACTTAGTTGTTATCAAATAAAAAAGAGATGATTACTTTTGAAATAGCTTCATAAATAAAGGAATCAAATTTTTTATTAAAGCATGGTATACGCGTACGCATAATTATTCAATTAGCAAGAACGTAGAAATATGAAATACCAGAGGTAAAATAAGAGGAAGCAGTACAACTAATTTAGTTGGCTTGTTGTGAAAAAATTCCAATATCTCAATTTCAATTCTATCATCTTCAGAAATTATATTTTACCCTTCAATCACGTTTCAATAAAAAAGTTTGACGTGACTTTTATTATGCATCGTATATATTTTTTACTTCTTCTAAAATCCATTATCGAGATGAATTCACTCAATTAAAGATTAACTGTGATTGTCTTAATTACTTGCAAATTCGGGTTACGTGTCCTATGACCATGTTATTTCTTCACCTATATTGATTAAAATCATTCCTCCTCACGTAAGAAATTTTCAATTAACTGCAATCAAGAAACTGATGTAGGCACATTTTTTTAAACCTTTTTTACGGGATTCAGCTTCAAAAAATACTGATACATACGACAGCTTTTGAAATACAAAACACAGCTAGTTTAGCTAGTATGTCGGCTAGGTGTACATTTTTTTCATACGCATAATTTTTGTTGAAGAAAAAAATAAAGTAGAAAACCTTGTTATTTTCTTGTAATTGAATTCATATCAATTAAGACTTGTAATCATCCTAAGGCTCC
The DNA here is from genome assembly GCA_034693345.1 of Entomobrya multifasciata. Lineage (NCBI taxonomy): Eukaryota > Metazoa > Arthropoda > Collembola > Entomobryomorpha > Entomobryidae > Entomobrya > Entomobrya multifasciata. The sequence goes on along the minus strand of JAQFXM010000673.1, from coordinate 28,203 downwards.
TCCATTCAACTTGAGGGCACTACCCAATAAAAAAATAAGTATAGCACTCATCTTCTTTAAGTATGTGATTTCGAAAATAATACTAAGTTTTTTCACCTTCACGCTTGTTTGGTACAATCACTCAAAATCAGGTAATAATCTGCCCACCACACCACATTGCATAATTTAAGCCCTCTCCCTCCTCATCAACTCATTTACAAGAAGAGATACATTTTCAAAAAAAAAAAGTTTTATCTTGCAAGCCGGCAAAAGAAACAACTTTTATTGACTGTTGCCCACATTTTTCATACAGAACAGAGGATTATTAAGATCCATTAGCTTTTTCTTTGTGGAGTGGAACAAAACATAACAATGTAACTCATACTCATACTACTACCGTCACTTATCATTTTACGCTTCTTCTTGCACGCTTATTGCATTGTTGCACACATAATATATCACATCGCATCACCCTCTTGCCATATTCTCTTGCTTTTCGTTTATGATCACTAAAATGAGTTGCTAATTGCATGTACAACTAGATTACATCCTACTGACTAACATAAAAAATGAAGAAAAAAGTACAATTACTTATGTCATTAAATTTGTAAGCAAGTATCACTGTGAAGTTTTAATTCATTCTTTTTTTTTTGTTTTTTGATAAGTTACAACGGTACAACAAGCAAGTGATGAAGTGACCACGCATATTTCTCATAATGCCCCTTTTCAAAATTTATTTTCCTGTTTTAGGAAGTTGATCTTCGGCGAGTTCGACGTCACAAAAAGCAAATGATGAAGTGACCACGCACATTTCTCACAATACCCCAATACAAGACACCCAAGACAAGCATTAGACGATTTCATTTTGCATTATAAATTATAAATTAGACAAATTATGGTTCTTCGTCAGTTAAATTTTTATTCTGTAAGTTTTTACATGTTAGCTCGATAATCTGGGTACTGGAATTATAACATAACTATTCAGTATCCAGCATCATCTTACTTGATTTTGCATTCACAATTTTGTACTCAATTAAAATGATGTTTTTATCTCTGCAGTCTGCAGCACATCAATGAGCTTGTCATGGACTTAAACAGACTTGAAAAACAAAATTATGAAATTTTTCATTTTATTTTTACGTTACCGCTGTCTAATGAAATAAAAACTATAACAAGATAAAAATGCGTGTAAAGCCGAAAAAATATCTTGAGCCAGCTCAAATGCTCGAATGTGTACTTGTGCAAGTTTTTTGGCAGAAGGAAGGTTAATGCAACTCACTAAAATCGTTTCAAAATTGTTTTGACCAAATCACTGGGTATCGAAACAATATATTATTTGGATGATGGAATGGAAAGACAGACAAACAATCTAATGTATTTTAAGCATAAAATGATGGCCAAAGTCACAAATTTATTATTCACAGTTGTAAAACTCCGCCAACACAACACCTTCTTTCTTGATTTGCCATAATGTACAAAAAAATGTCGGATTTTACATCAAATGAGGAATTGCAATATTTTGACCATGATATGATATGATACAATAGAATTTGGGATGAAGTTTATATCCCCTGTAGCGTAAAGTAGGTAGGATGAATGCCATTACCTTTTTCAATTTAAAAAAGTGCCTAACAAAGTTACATACCTACTTCAAAGGATGCATGTAAAGTTTACTGATGCCAATGTCGATGTTGATGAAGGTTCTTTCGTCGTTCCTATCGTAGGCCTGTCTGTTCTTTAGTGAATGCACAACCAAATTAAAGGGGAAATGGAGTGCACTGATGATAATGATGAACTACACTGATTAAAGCTTTTTTTGCTTGATGGCCAGCAGTATTGAGCGATGGAGATTAAGACAACCAAACGGAATTCATTGTTTCTAGTTTTCTAGCATATAAATAAACTTATTATTCAAATCATATCATATATCTTATCTTCGACAGGTTACTGTAAAATTATACGTAAGTGCACGCGCCTTTTTGCAAAAAAACTCTTACATTTGCAGAGATATTACAGAAGAAGGCTTATCATTTTCGTGATGAACTGTTACTTAACATTGGGAACATTTTGGCCTTCACTGTTACGATAAGGTTGATTTGTTCTAAGGCGCGACTTGCACATTTGCAGGTGAGTGAGTCATATAAGCCCTTTGTTCACTTTGATTGTATTACTCACTTTTTTTGTCATAAGACACTAAAAAGAGAAATCAATGTTTCAAGTCATGCAGTTTGATAATCTAGTCTTATCATCAGTGTTACAAAAACAATCAGTTTATAATTTACAACTATAGTCTTTTATTAGGTAGTGTAGTTGTAAAAAAGTGCAATTAAAATGAAGTGTTTTGCTAATGTACAAAAATTCATGATTTTACAGGACCCATCATAACACTTTTTGCGCTCTCTACAGATAAAGACTTTTTTCATTTGTGCAAGCCAAGCCAAGCAAATGTGTTATCTTATCCATATCTGCCATCTTTATCTGTTAATTCGTGTATATTTTCTGAAGAAAATGTTTCATCAAAAGGTTATCAGTTGTTGTACTTCTAAAAAAACAATTTCAATCGTATATGAAGCCATAGACTTCTAAAATGAATACTAAGCGGCTAGCCGAAGAATACTGATTAATCATAGTGGTGGTTGGTGTGATATGATATGTATGTTGCAACTTGCAAGAGTCTTACTGTCAGTCTTAGAAATTTTAGTAAATCAGTATTCGTCAACCTTTGTGTTCTTTTAATTAAGCTTCGCATCTTGTTCATACTTCATAGCGCAGTGTAAATATAAGCAATCGTCATTTTAAGATTAATGATTGAGATTAATCCCAGTGGTAGTGGTAGTGTCGGTGTCATGATGTGCCAAATATAAGCTGATTATTCATGCGTAGTATGTGCGTAATTAATATGTGATAAAATTCTGTCGCGTTATAAGGTTAATTGTTAAAATACATTAAAGTTTGTAGGAGTGGTTCCTGTTAAACTAATTGCCAGTCGATTGGAAACATTTAATTGATCTCGGGATTTGTGATTCGTGTTTGGGTTCTGTGGTACGATAATTCACAGAGTATCATCATGTTTTTCACGAAGAAACATGCTTGTATAGCTCATCTCGTCGTATTCATCAGTGATTGGGAATTACATTTGTGCTAAAAAATAGTAATAGCACAACTTAATGTACAGATCTTTAATGGCATGGATGGACAGTGACAAGAAGTGTTTCTTCCTGCAAAGTTTACACTGACTTGGAAGAAGTCTAAAAGGTCAGTTAGTCATTATGGGCTGCTGGTTGGCCTACCGGAAATTTTAAAGGAGTTACATTTTACATTTGTTGGCTGTGAACCCAACTTGATAAAAGGTTTGGGATATTGTGAATGTGTGTTTGTGTCACATAAAATGCTGCAATAAAAAGAAAACGTCCTAATTAAAGTTTAAAGTTTTGTGAAACAAAAAGTTTTAGAAGAATTCATCCTTCATGTATATCCCATGCCAAATAATGGACACAAGCAGCTTGGGATCCCAAGCTTCTAGTGTGACCAGATTGGGAGGATTTTGTTGTCCTTTCCCCCATTCCCGACAAAATCATGCGTCAAGTCGTCCACGGAATATCGACGTAGGCAAAAATAATTGCTATCACTATTAATTAATTTAATTAGTGATTGCAGTACATTTAATTGTATTTCATTTTTAATTTGCATGAAGACTTTTCAACGCGATTTGGAAGACCCAGAAACGGTTTTCTCCCGTCACCGTGCAGCTGTGATAGCAGGCCATAGATTCCTCACGAACAATGACGGTATTTGGGATTTACAAAATATCGCCCCACCACTGCCACAGGTGGCACCACCTCCACTACCACCCCGGAAGCTGAGTTCCTTCTTCCCACCCATGGAACCTTTTAATGTACACCGTACCTCTGTAGTCACTAGTTCTGGCCAAATACAATTGGAGACCCACCTGGAATCATCTGAAGATGCTGCCACGTCCTCAAAAAAGGCTCGAGAACGCAAGCAATCGAAAGAGAATCGAAAAAAGAGAATATCTCCCTCAACAGTTGTAACACCTCCTCCACTGCCATCCATCACGACCAACGTAATTCCACCAGGACAAGGGCCGAGGGGCTCCAATGCGAGTATTGCTTGTCCATATCTCAGTCCTATTGATGTTGTAAGTACTCATATAAATGTAGTTACATAATATGCTATTAATCAGCTAATTGAAAATTCATGTCATATAATTTTATCTTAAAGGCTGCCACAAGTTGGGAATGGGATTTCGGAAACAATGAAACCCTCCGCTCTCACATGAGCTTTGCTGGTCTAAACTCCTTGTCTGGATCTGCCATTTCAAATCGAGTCAACATTTGGGGGGATCCTCCAGTAGTAAAAAAGGGTCTTCTCAAACAACAACGTGAGAAAATGTGGTCTCGTTGGAAAGAACGTTATTTCATTTTAACACGGGATTATTTACACTGTTTCCGAAGACTTCGCAATGTGTACAGATTCCAAGTTACGCTTTCCGCCATGGGCCAGTTCATTTATAAACTAAGGCTTGCAAACATAGAAGATATTCGTTACGACACCTATCGTAGTATATCCCGCATAGCAATAACAGTACGACATGAGGCAACCATCTATTTACGAACTTCAGACGACAACGTTGAAGCCCTCTATCACTGGTTTACTCTTCTTCAAGAGTGCATTTGCATGAGCAAAATACGACGGCAGGCCCTTCGTGTTTTTAATTCTTCATCAGAAGAAGATACAACGTGTGGATCTGATCCTTCCAGATTCTCTGGGATAATCACCCAAGATGACCACAGTCACAGCAGTGCTTATACCTTAGCTACTTCATCACCTTTATCAGCAAGCTCAGGGCAAACTGAGATGCAAGAAATATACAAAAGGGTTGGATCCTTCCGACTGGATGCTTCTGCCATAATTGATGAAATTAAAAAGGGGAATTCAGTAATCAATAGAATTTCTAGTAACAATTCCACTAACAAAAATAAATGCAACAATGTTACACCTACAACCCATGATCAGTCAAGACGTGGGAGTGGTGCTTCTTGTGGCTATTACTTTGGAGAACGTCCTACCACTTTATTAAGTCGACCCCCAGCCCACAATAACCATAATCACAGTAACTTCACTAGGTTTAAGTTACCAGCTCTGGATTCCGAGAGTGAAATTGATGACCGTGAAATCAACGACATTTTTGAGTCCATGCCAAAACGCTGTGCTAACCCTACAAAGGAAATGGAAGGTTCATCGACAACTCATAGTGGCCCACGAAATTCCTACACTGTAGAACCCCGCACACAAGACGGGAAACCATTTAAAGAAACAACTTCACCATCTTTAGATGATTCCGAAGATTATGACGATATATTTGACATGATGGAGGAAAATACAAATACAACCACTGTTTCGCCACCCCGATGTGAATCTAGAGTTACTCTTCGTGACTTTGTGAAAACACCTTGGAGGTCAATGTCAGCTTGTCTTCCAGCTCAAGAAACAGCACCACAAGATATTAACAGGGAAAATAGTAGTTCACGAATGTCTGCTTTCCCCGTGCCAAGTAGAAGGCCGCCTGTTCCACAACGGTCAGTGTCGTCATTTTCAAGACCGGTACAACCACCTGCTGGTGTATTTGGAGGGAGAAAGGTTCTACCCACACCTTGGACAAAGAACAACCCTACCTTGCAGATTGGAAAAGGAGCTGCTTTTTCCAGATCCAATGTGATCGTATGCCCTTCGAAACTTTCTGCAGATGTTACGTATCTTAGAAGAGTTTAATTTTTGTAACAAATGAATGCATGTCCATTGTTGGAGCCTTGCCAGTCATTTTGACAAAAATGTGTAATAATTTATCTACACAGACATGCGTACGATTGATAGTATATTATAATTTGTGATTCTATAGGTTTACAAATAAAGAAACTTTTTGAAAAATTGCGTGTTGTAGAGTTTGTTTTCCAGCAATGTATTTTTTCCATAAAAAACAATTGCGCATGTACGATAGGTATAATGGCGATCACATAACGAATTGTTGTCAGTGAAAGTTATACAAATGGATCAAATTAACTGGCCGTTTCTTATTTCAAAACTAAATGCCTACACCATAAAAATTAAACCCCACAGGACACTAAGATTTTCTTACATCATTTCATCATGATAGCATTTATTGATAATTATCCTTACATTAACTTGTCTACATACATATACAGTATCGTTGTCAAATCTTCTTCAAAAATGCTAAATAAGATTACAATAATAATTCAGTAATACCAATAATAGTATTATACACAGACTGCATTTTTTATCTTTTTTATATTTATAACTATGTACATAATATATACACATCATCATTACATTTTAAAAGTATGGTACATGACATTTTAGCGAGAGGTCTACAACCATTTTTATTCTCTCATTTTTTAGGTTTTCTTATGCATTTTTTTCAGTTTACTCTTTATTTTTTATTTCTGGTTAGTTTTTTTTAAAGACTACAATATACATATATGCTGTTTGGTGATACAAAAATTGTTTATCCACCCACATATTACAAAAAATTCAACAAGATGATGATTATATTTATAGTAGTAACAGTTTTACACTTTGTAGCTCGTGAAGTAGCAATCAAGTGCATGTGTTCCATCCAACCAATTATCACCTTAAAAACTAGCTGTAACTCTATTTTGGTAAGCTATACATGCATATACAAGTCTTTACATTGTAAATACAATTAATTGATAATGATGATAATTATTACAAGCTATTTCGCATTCACATTTATACCAATACATTATATACCATTTATTTTTACGAAAAAAAGTTTTATAATCCACAAATATTTCGCGAATTTTTCTTTGTCCACCTAAATGTACTACCCACTAAATAAATATGATATTCATTCGTCATCTTCTCCGTATATTAAACTTTGTATGCAATTTCTTAAATTTGACTCTAATCAAATAAGTGATAAGAAAGATGTAATAAAAATTAACAGCCATTTAATTGTAGATGCTTTGTAAAAATGTAGTGCAGACTGAAATTTTATATCTGGACTGTGGACGTTGAAGAGATTTGTGTTTTTGAAACTTTGGAACACACACATTTTACATTAAAAACATATAATCACTTGTTCATCCGTTAGTAAAATTCTAACGGAGATTTTTTGTGTAGCAATAAATACCAACCGACATTTTACACAAATGAGTGTATTCTGCAAGATGAAAAAATACAAGAAAAAAGACTCATACCCTAGCCAAGTAAAATTTTAAATTATTTGGAAACTCACGAAAGTGCACATACACATTACATTTATATATTTTACCTATATAACATTTTTAATTTCTAAAATTATCTAGTTAAAACCCTTATAACAACTACATGTTTTCTTTTAATCTAAATCTAGCCTACTAATCTGGAGAGCAGATATTTTTTCTTGACATTTTAAAATCCATAATATATTCACATAAAAGTACATGTTTGCCTTTACAAGTAAATCCCCCACGAAAATACTTGCAAAGACTTACAAATACTTGTCAAATTTTATTCAAGTAAACCATACTTTTTGGACTTTTCAATATTGGAAAATTGTTTAATAGAAACATACATTGATTTTATATAACTCTTTGATGCCATAAAACTACGATTTTTTCTCTCTACAAGTCTAGCTAAAAACTAATAATACCTCATTTCTTTGTAGTTTGTCGTGTGATTTTCATTTGTAGTTTTATCCAGCATATTGGACTATTATATCCGACATAGTAAAATTGCTAAAATATCTGTAGTAAAATGGTTCTATTAGTGATATAAATGCAAAGCAATTAGTTTCACCTTAAACATTTAAGCCTTAAGATAAAGGTATATACATTTATTCTACTACTTGATATACATAAATGTTAACAATTTAGTTTAAAGTGCATCATTGGTAAACTGTTTCCTTTTTCCCACCCACTTCCAAATATATGTATCTTATAAACATTCACTATATACAGTTTTGTAATCTTAAAAATTAATCTGTGTATGATAACTTTCGTAAAAATGAGTGTATTTAACATTAAGAATTGTACTCTTACAAAGAGGTTTATTGATATATAACATTAATATAATTACGCTAACTTACTACTTAGTCTATTATTAAATAAATGGTTTTTTGTGGGTCGAAGTTTGATGAGTTGTTGACCATTGTCAGTTTTTATATAAATAGATAAATTGTAATATGGAGACAGAAACACTTTTCACACACATGACACGACATACACTTCATCACAACAAAGTTTTTGCCACTGTTTGAAAGTAACCAAAATACAAAAACACTTGAGTGCTTTCTAATATAAATTAGTTTTAAAAAGTACTGTACGTATGAGTCATATTGTCAGTTTATATTTGGCTATTTACAGGAGAGATTTTCTTCGCTAGAAAATAATTTACAAGGTCAATTAGACACACTTCAAAATTTTACACGTTGCACAATCTGCCGATGATGCCCATTTTTAAAAATATCAATTAATTTCTAGCACGACGTGTAATAGTCCTCTTAGCAGTCTAATAATAATGAGGACTGACACAGTAGTGTTTCAATATAGCTACCCCTTTAAAAACTGCACCATGTAGTAATACATGTAGTTAGTCAAGATTATTTCACTTGTGCTTTCTCATATAAAACAAGATAATGGAAATATTTTCAGTGCTTGTTGCGACTTATGATGCTTCGGCTTCTTGCGATACTGTAGAAAGAATCGTAGTTTGATCCGGAGTGAAAATACTTGCTTGAAGATGAGTCAGGAGCGGAACACTGAAACAACACTTGAGCGACAATCGCGGCCACCTTTTGCTCTAATATGTGGCTCATGACGAGGGACAGGAGTCGAGGTTCATGTTGCACAAAAAGTGCTCGATTGTCTGGATGCCTGGCAAGGTTGAATAGCGTAGTTGCTGCTCGTCGCAACATATCCAAACTTGTCCCCATCGCTTCCGGGTTCTCCCGTAGTACTTGGAATCCATGATTTATAGAGATGTTGTTTGCGTTGACTTCCGCCTGAAAATATAGGTAAATTGAAATTAGTTATAGAACTAAAAACCTTCTGACAAATATACGACAAGACAATGAAGTTCAAGTATTCATGCGTACCTGTTCTATGAAAGATATAAGGAGAGAAATGCACGGATTTTGAAGTGCAATCGTTCTTGCAACGCCAGAATCAGCTGCAGACAGGTAGGAAAGGAGATTGATGGCAAATTCTCTCATGACTTGTTCTTCACTGGGACATAGACTGCGACACAACAACTGACACAGTCGTTCTATTCGAGAGTAGGGTGGAGTGGCTAGCAGCAAATCCATGTTACCTTGTGTCACGCTAAGTTTGCATAACGCTTCGATGGCCAAGCGCTGCGGTGAAAGGTTAGAGTTGTGACCAACCGTTGGGAAGGAATCCTGACCGTACGCTGCGGGACACACAGCCCAGTGTAAGAGACCGTCGAATATTGGTCGTGAAATCTCCTCAGAAAACTGACTCAGATCCATTTGACCAGAAATATTTGCAATCATGACAAGCACGTGCTCTCTGAGATGATGAACATATTCCCACCACCATTCACCCTCTCCATTCAAGCTAGTACAAGAATCGACGTCAATGTCTGCAGGGCCACCAGCTCCACGAGTCCCTGAAGTCAGACCGTCGTCTTCCTCGTCCTCTGGAGTCTCGTCACCATTTTCCTCAGTTGTACTTCCGTTTTCATCATCCCCATCCAGCTTGAATTTCTTGCCAGTTGGTTTTCCTTTCAGCGGGTGGTCGTGATGGATAAGTAACAATTTGCCAATTAAGCTCAAAAAGGGAATGCTTTTGCCAAACTCAGTCTCGTTGCCGGGCACAAAAGTCAAGTTACGCAAGATGTTAAAAATGGAAAGACATCTACGGGCCAAGGCGTCTTGTGTCTCTGTAACTTGATACAGACTTGGCTCGTCCCTTGTGTAACACTCATCTTCAAATTCTTCTAGTTTTCGCCGTTTTAACGATGAGCCATGATCTTGTACAAGAATACTACCAAGTCGGACACAGCTTTTCAGAGTTTGAGAGCTCTCATCACCACCTGCTACATCATCACAGTCATTCGACCCAACAACACCTATGACCGGCTTCACCTCACTGTCACCACTTGGGGTCATCACATTTGAAGCACTACCACTAGCACTAGTATCACTTGCCGCTACTATCAAGTCCCCATTTACAATGCCACCACCAGCACTAGAACCATTGTTAGGATTCTCTGTGGCTAAGGAGCTGGAGTCCATCACTGCACAATTGTCCTCCGTTTCGGGAAGCCCGTTCACACGTTTGTCACAATGCTGCTCTCCATCAGTATCGTCGTCCATTACTTCACTCTTTATTCTGTCCATGATTTCATCCAATTTCTTCAGCTTTCTGTTGTTCTGTTGAGCTACAGATAAACAGTTTTTCAACTCGTTTTCCGCTTTTTCACCATTTCCACTACACGAAGAATTTTCTGAAGGCTCAGTCTTTGTATTATTTGCACTACTATTACTAGCCCCATCAGCGGAAGAAGAGTTTTTCCTGTTATTTTTCTCAGAGTGACAATTGCTAGTGCCATTGCTACTCGAGTTGTTGGACGAAGAGGAGACGACCATCTCATTTGGTAGCTTGGTTTCACAACGGTACATTTCAAGGTTGAGTTCGCTACTAGCATCATCATCACAGTCTTGGGGTTCTCTCTTGATCTCTGGAACAGATAGTTCCATACCAACACTACTACTTCGCCTCCGCTTTCGATTAAATCTCGAACGAGAATCAGCAGTCTCAGGTTTCAGTACTCGAACCACAGGAACAATGTTCAAGTCGGCTGTGAAAGACGTTACAACATGCTTTGTGAGCTCCATCAACCCTCCCATATTCCCAGATTGTGCGACGAGATCTGACTCATTCGACTCGCGGAGTTTCTCCTCATTGTCCCAATCCCTTGGACCAGGTGCCACAAAAGGTTCATCATCCTTCCCCACAATACCAACACTCTTTCGACTGATTCGGCTAACCATGGTGTAATTAGTTGCTCCTTGTAAAACTATCGTTCTGTGGCCATCCCGAGGGAACTTTTTGCGTGGAGTGCCAATGTCAGGTTCCTCTTCCTCGTTTTTCTCCTCAATATCATACCACTTCCCCTTCTTTGTCTGCAAAGAACAAAACCAGTATTAACCTCTGTGGTCCAAAAAATCTAAAATAAATTTTAATCAATCCAAATTGTATAACATGTTCACCTGAAGCGGTTGAATCTCTTCTCCGACTTTTTCATTCATTTCAATCCCAAGTGAATTGCCGAATATGAGAATAAGAGCTCTTCTCAACTGCTCCAAAAGGGTATCCAGCAATCCAGGAAGATAGCTGAGTGAAAAGTACGAAATGGAATGATCGTCATACAGGAGAACATTAAGCACATCTAGTGCCCAAGTTGTCTCTGCAAGCAAGCCTGACTTAAGACACATCATAATTCTCCATGCTTCTACCGGGGCTACGTCACTCTTGTGTAACTTTTTTCGGCGAGGAAGAACCGGGGTTACGGCTTCAACACTATCTGGTGGAAATACAATCTCCTTCTTTACAGGAACTGGCGGCGGAACTACAGGTAGCGGTAAGCCAGCAGCAACGGCAGGTGGTGCAGGAGGGAATGTTGTTGAAGGTGCAGGAGCGCCAGGTACTAATGGCCCTACTACTGGAGGTGGTGGTGGCATGCCAGGTGGACCTTTAACACCAGGTACAACTGGAGAAGGTCCGGCTGCACCGGCAGGTGGAGGTGGTGTGCCAGGGCCATAACCTGGTTTGTACATTTCGCCTGGCTTTCCAGAAACTGGGAATGGAGGTCTCATTTGAGGCCCTCGCCCGCCTGGTGGAGTCCAGGGCGGTTGCTGAGACGGCACTGGACCACCGGATGAAGCTGACTGTGGTGGTGCTTGTGGAGGTCCACCAGGGCCATATCTAGATGGATGATCTGGAGGAGGTGGATGAGTCCACTGACCTCCGGAAGTGTTTGTCGCTGACGGAGGTACTGATGAACCAGGAGGACCACGTGAATTTCCTGCTCCAGGAGCACTGGCACCAGGAGAAGTCCAGCTTGGAGGTCCACCAGGCTGGGATGAAGTTGCAGATGGAGGAGTCTGCGCAGCTGGACTTGATGACTGAGCTGGAGGTGGTGTTCCATGTGGAGGCGTCCCTGTTGTAGGCGGTCCTGGTGGGTACGGCCTTTGATGAGGTGGATATTGGCCACCACCAGCAGGCCAACCTGCGTCAATATCAAGAAAAGATAAAATTTAGTTTTCAAGACAAATCTAACAAATATCCAGCATCATTTCAACATAATTATTACAAAGTGACCAAACTAATCACTGAAATATAATGAATATCAACTACAGAAGTAAAGTATATGAAAGCTTCAATGCTACGTACAAAGAGAAGTTTCTGCGTCGTAATTTCTACCATGCTCAGATATTAAGCTTTCAAACAGATTGGTGTGATCTGGTTGCAATTGCAATTCGAATTTCGACGACGCCATGATAAGGTTGATTTTTACGATTTTTACACAACTTTTTAAAATAACTCTACAGAATATTTGCAGGGATGAACTAAAAAATCAAAGTATGCAACTTTACATGCAGCTTTTGATAAAATGAAATACTGCAAGTTCTACGTAAATTAAGCATTGTAAAAAAGTATACAATAAAAGCCATAAAATATCTACAAACCATTCATAAAGTGTAAGAGAGACTTTTTTATTTAAATGTTTATTGTCCTTTTTCAACAGAAAAAGTATAATTGCGCAATGTTCTTAATACAATACATGTGTTCCAAATAAATGCGCAAGAACAAAGGCGAAATACCAAGAAGTTCAATATGGCCATGATAATAATGACTAATGACCCATTGATTGAAAGGTTTCAAGGAAATTGGAAAAGTGAGATTACCATGCACAATGTTAACTACACGTAATAAGGTGGAACTACATTTTAATGTGGTACAACAGAAATACTACTACGTGACGTGGTAAACTACTGATGTGGAAGTGAGTTTTGCATTAACTCTATACCTTCGGAAGGAATCCATGGCGGTTTGTTAATAGTGTTATTACTATGAGGAGTGGGTGCGGGTGGTGGTTGTAAAGAAGAGGTGCTAGCAGACTGGCTGGTGGCAGCAGTAGCAGAATTGTGATGGGGGTGATGGTGGTGGTGGTGTGAGGCATTGGGAGGGGCAGAAGCCGAAGTAGCAGGAGACGGGGAAGGGCTAGATCGGATGGGTGTCCCACTCCCATGATCACGCCCGCCAGAGCCTGCTGCGCTCTCTCTACTACCTCCGTGAGGAGGGGGAGGTGGAGGGTGGAACATATAGCCACCCTTTGTACCCTGACCATCTACATATATTACAATATACAGGATACTTACTCGGAGTGTTCTTTGATGCTCAAAATAATAAATGCAGGACTAGTAAAAAGGTCTCCAAAAATGACTATGTACAATTGTTGGTTTTCGTGCTATTTCCAATATTCATGAGAGAACTACAGTAAAACAGTGCTAGGACGATTAAGTAAACTTACCGTAAGCAGGCATTCTTGGCTGACCCTGAGATGGATAGCCAGGGTATGCATGCGATGGTGGAGATGCTCCAGGAGGAAGATTATCCTTTCCAGCTTGGAATTCCATCCTCCTTTGATTTGGATGAGGAGGAGGTCCATGTTTCCCGGGACCAGGAGATTGTGATGTATTTTGCCCGGGCATTCCAGTGTAACCCTGAAAACATGAAACAGTAATTTAGTCTTCTGAACGTGTGTATTTAGTACTGGCAGTTTTGTTGCCAGATTTGTTTTGTGTACCTGTTCATTTGGAGGAGGTTGGGAATGGTAATAATCTTGGCTAGGGTAGCCATTTGGCGGAGGATGCCCAGGGGCTCCAGTCGTTGGTGGATAGCCAGGCATTCTCCCTGGGTGTCCAGGATAGTTACCGGGTGAACCCGGTGGGGCATTCCCAGCTCCACCTGGGCCCGATGGTGGAGGTCCCATGCTGTATCTATCATCAGATCCAGAATTGGTACCAGATGGCCCAGTAGCCGATGTCGGTGACTGTTGACTCGGCCCCCCTTGGCTTTGGTGTGGACTTGAACCCTGAGGAGGGTACCCTGACTGAGTTGGTGGAGTTCCACCAGCTGAACTGGATTCCGGATAAGGGGGATACATAGGTCTGCCTGGACCTGGTGGAGGATATCCTGGTCCACCATATCCTTGTTGATTGTACGCGTCGTGCGATGGACGACCAGGGTACTGGTCTCCGCTCGGGGTTGAGTAGGGCGGATAACTGCCTGGCGGACCTTGGTAACCTACAAAACCCAGTAAGTACACATTTAAAACTCAATTTAATATACTTTAGAGTAGTTTCCACTGTTCAAGCGAGATCGTTTTAAAATTTTCACACATAAAAATGCACACGAAAAAGGATGGTGATAAATAGACAAAAAACAACCACTCTGCGTGCGTTTTTCCACGTCAAATAGACTGCTGCAGCACACGTACATTTATCACAAATTGCATTTTTTACATATATTTTACAATTTTCTCTCCAGAAAACACATGAAAAGCATAAAAGCATATCTACATGAGAAATAGGTTTTTTTAGCATCGCAGCAGCTTTATCAGCACGCTAACAGCTTTGCGCATGGTGTAAGTGTAAATGTTATATGGGTGATTGTGATGATGACAAGAAGGGATGATGAGGTGAGTAGGGAGATATTAAAAAAATGCACAAAAAGGAATATAAACCAGGGGCTATTGAATTCGGTGATGGTGAAAGTAATGAAAGTGATTACCACAAACAAGAAGTAAGACACGGAGTTAGCAAGTGATTGTGAACTACTCTCTAGATAAATATTAATACGAAATATATTGAGCACACACACTAGTTCAAAAAAGGGAACACTGATTCATTTCACTATTTTGTCATCTAAGTAAAGTGAGATGTGTTAAAAATATTACAGTACAATTGGAACGGTTTGGGTTTTTTTGGTTTTTTTTGAAGAAGGACGTACGTACCAGGTGGAGTAGTAGTAGTAATAGTTGAA
Organism: Entomobrya multifasciata; assembly: GCA_034693345.1. Taxonomy (NCBI): domain Eukaryota; kingdom Metazoa; phylum Arthropoda; class Collembola; order Entomobryomorpha; family Entomobryidae; genus Entomobrya; species Entomobrya multifasciata. The sequence goes on along the minus strand of JAQFXM010000673.1, from coordinate 13,111 downwards.
CTGGTTGAATACTGCGCATGATATTGATAATTGGGCCTATTTTGATGAGGAGGTGGTGGTAGTTGTTGATGCTGGTTATATGGTTGATGAAGAACATGGTATTGATGCTGAGGAGGATGCTGGTTGTGGTGAGAAGGTTGAGAAGGTGGTGGTGGTGGTGGTTGTTGTTGCAAATCATCAAAAGGGTTTGATGCACTGATATGTGTCTTTTCACCTATACCAATCACCAGCAACATAATAATAGAGGAGTCAAGTCAGTCAATCAACTGCGGAAAATTCTACTACTAACGGTTAATTTTGATTTTTTTACTCGTGCATGGGATTTATTTCTTTTACTTATCAAATAGTGACCATTCTCCACACACTTTCAATAATAAATTAATTTTCTATTAGGGGAATTTCTACTACATTTAATCGGGATTATGATTTCTACTATATTTTTGTGCTTTATCAGTTAGAATGGTTAGTAGTATCTTGATAAATGAAAGTGCATTATGTATCTCCTCTATTAATTTTGTTTTAGCTTACTATCAACAAGCATCATCAATCATCATCATTCAATCAACCATGTGGATATTCCCGAATTCCAAATACATTACAGTGGTGCAGTTAGAGAAGTAATGAAACTAGTTTTTAAGGAATAATGCAAGCGTTCGCAGGGCAAGCCTAGCGCTCTGGATATAAAAATTAGTTCGGAAACACGGACGACGAGCATCAAATACGATGGCATATGTTAGTCAATAGGACAATTTACTGATAATATATAGTAGCGATAGGCTGAGAGAACTGGATAAATTTTACGGTACATTATTTGCCAGCATATTGTCAGCGGTTTTAGAGATATTAGATATATAAATGTACATATTAGCTTTCGTGAATTCAATTTTTTTCAATAAATAGGACTGGCACAAATTACATTGCTAAGTTTCCCCGCAGAGAAATAGACTGGAAAAGAGGACAGTAAACTGTATATAGAGCGCAGCTTAGAAAGTAGAAAAGCGCTAGAGAACATTATCAGCCATTAAATATTAGATTGCAAATTCATATATTCATGATTTTGTAGTTGGAACAGTTTGGACTAATTTTCAAATTAATGATATTATTAAGAAATAAAAATCGAGAGAGAAGATGAATTATTGTAGGACTGCATACTGGCTAAACGGTTATATATTTGAACGAACTGGAACTTACCGGTATGAGGATGAGGAGGCTGAGGTGGAGTGGGACCCGATTGTGGCGGTTGAGCCACAGGTGATTGTGCCGGTGGACGCAATGGTGGTGTCGAATTGCTACTTGCACTAGCGCTACTATTTCCTCCAGGTCCTGAGTTTGCACTTCCTGGAGCACCTGAACTACTATTTGATTGATTGTATTCGGATGGAGGATGAACACCGTATGGTGTCGGAGGACCACCACTTGCACTATTGAATCCATCCATAGAGCTGGTGCTATTGTTATTCGCTCCTTGGAACGAATCTTGTGAGTTGGAAGAGCCTGGAGACGGCACTGGAGCTACTTTAGGTCCTTTCTTTTTAGACGTAGACTCCACTTGATTAATCAAAGGTTGTGGGTCAATCCCTCCTCTGTCGAATTTGCACTCAAATGGAAGCAAGTGTTTTGTGTAGTGTTTTCTCAGGGTGTATGCTGCACTGGATGAAGCACCAATACCCAAACTGCCTGCAATGTCTTTCCACGTCTTGTTCTTCGTTACCTGCACATTTCAAAGTATTTTTAGTACACAATGTTTTATAGTAGTACTAAATTCGTTGAAAAAGATTACTACAACTTGCTTATCTCTTACCTCCAGAAATCCACCACGATCTTTTACCAAAAAGTATAATCTAAACAAATCTAATGGATTCTTGGATATTGTTGGGCACGCTGTAATTGGCGTGTTATGCTCATCCATAAACTGAAAGAGTTTGTCGAGAAATCCCCTCCGATCGGGGTTATCATCCATATCGTACAGCTTCTGTAGACTGTCTGGCTTCTACAAATAGAATTTATCAGAAAAGAACAGTATTTTAGTATTTAAAGTTCACACAAACTTTCACTTCACACAAGTTACTTCATACAAAGCAGATAAGCGTCAACGAATTGGGATACAGCAAGTATAAAATATTTTTTTGTTTACGTATTTTTTTACAACAGAATACTGGTAAACAGCTATAAAATGCACATAATAAAAATAAATATTTAAATGTATATAATAATGAAAGAAAGAAAACAAAAATGGCCTACTAACTTTTTTTACCTTCGCCTTCGGTTTAAACTGTTCACTTGGTGGTTGTGGGTGACTATTCAAACCCTTTATACACAAACATACATCAAAAGTGCAATATTTAGTGCATGTCACAAAAAATTTAAAACATTTATGAACAACAATTACGTTTTCATTCTGACCTTTGAGGTCATCATTACCATTTACATCATTGTTTTTACACACATTCTCATAATGATAGTATCGTGAAGAAAGAGTGAGAGAACACGAAAGAAAGAGACACGAAAGATGAGAGTAGATAGATATACGGTATAGAAAGAGATAGACTTTTTACGAAACAGGAAAACTTTTGCACGGTCACATAAAAATATTGATTTTCAAAATAATTTGAACATTCTTGATTCAGTCAAGTATAACAAAATAATTCAGGAAAGGGATTTACAAACATGACAGTTATGTAACAGACACTGAGACTAAGTAATCGTATTACGAATAAATTGAGTATTGAAATTTTGAACATGAAAGAGCGTATATGGCAAAATTAGTGACACATTTAAGACAAAAGAATATATATTTTTTGCCAACTCGCTTTTCTCGCGAGACATTATATTGAAAACACAGAGATATTACTTGAAAAAATGAAATTGGAATAGATTCAGAAAGGAAATTTTAGTTTGTAGAAGTATTTTTTTAAATGCTCTTACGGGACTGGCTGGTGTTCTTGGCCAGCCTGGGCTGTTCATTTCACCGTAGTCTTCATGGACTGAACTAGCAGCACCAGGTGAGGGTACAGCGTTGCTCTGAGGCGTTGCTGGATGACTGGGATAATTTTGATGTCCTACAGAACCCTCCTTTCGAAGCTTTGGCATCGCTGGACCATCATCTCCACCTGATGCTAAAATAAACGAGTTTGCATGTTATCGTTTAAAATCTAAAGTATCTTTGGGGTTTATATGATGGTAATCATAATTGAAATACCTCCAGAAGTGTTAGAAAGGGTAGATTGCTGAGATACATCATCAACGTTGGTTCCATCAGGGCCAACAGATACAATATTTGGAGGATTTCCTCCTGAGTTCGAGTTATCTCCATCTGAGGGACCAGGTGGTGGCAAATGAGGTTGTGGATGGGAGCCCGGCGGAGGTGTTTGTGAGGGCGACGTGGAGGACATGTTAGATGTTTGTGGTGGTCCCATAGGTCCCCCAGGATATCCCTGTCCGTGTGGGGATGGTGGGAATCCTATTTTTTGTTGCAAATGCTGTTTGAGATATGCTGGATGATGAGATCTTTGATTTGGTGGACCTCCTGGGCCAGGGGGATTTGGACTGGCCCAAGGTTGAGGGGCTTGTTGTGACGGCGGCTGGGGTCCTCCGTACTGAGGCGGAGGATATGGACTATACTGACTTTGTTGAGGGGGAGGCGGGCCACCCACGTGATTTGGAACAGGATGCCTTGGCGGAGGATAATTATTTGGAGGCATTGGCTGTTGTGAGGGTGGAGGATATGGACTCATCATGCCACCGTGATGTGGAGGTCTGGCACCATATCCTTGTTGACCGGGTTGATGTGACCAGTGTTGCTGGCCTTGTGGATAGTGTTGGGGCGATTGTGGGTGTGGATGGCCAGGTGGAATCATTCCTGAGTTTGGGTGATTCATTTTACCACCTGGGGGATATCCATGATGGGGTGGTGGAGCCATAGACGGCTGCCCTGGATAGGAACCTTTAAATTCAATAAAATGTCATTGGTCAATTTAAAAAGTGGTCATTTCGAATTGGTAGTACACATTCAAATTCATGAAGTCTCGCGATACCCCCGGAGTTAGGCCTATTGGCTATTTGGTAATTTTTCATACCTGGCATTGGTGACTGACTCATCCTTGGAGGTCCATCAGACTGACTACTAGACGGCCTTTGCGGCACTGGAATGTTTTGGCTCCCTACAATAACGAAAAAGACCATCGTTAAGCACTTTGGTTAAATAGTTTAAAACCAAAAACAGCTGGTATGAAAACTGCTAAAAATGTGAGCACAGAGTACGATTTTTTAAAATCAAGCAACGTTTCGAAAAACACGATTCGAAACTTCCATTCAGATGTGTTTTCATAATATCTGTTTACGGCGTTCAGGTATTTAAAGCTAGGGATAAGTTAAAGTATTTACCAACAGCCGGTGACATAGGTCGTGAATTCGCAGAACCAGTAGGTGAAGGTGAGGGTCTTACACCACCGGAACCTGGACCACTATCATTACTATTACAATCCTGAAATATACATAACATAAAGATTGTTATAGCTTAGTTTATAGCGTAGTTTGTTGTAGTTTTTGACATATCACGAAACAATTTTGCTTACTCCAACATCCGGTGGAGGAGGATAACTATTACTAGGGGACGATCCTTGCGGCCTATGAGATGGGGAACTAGAAGGTGGAATTCCCCCTTGTGCACTACTCGTGGGCGGGTGCTGCTGCTGTGACTGTACAGGTGTAGACCTAGGAGATTGTTGTGGAGATGGAGGGTTTGCTTGTGCATGATTCATTTGTTGCTGAGCTAGGGACGGGGATTGGGGAGGTGGAGGCGTTGACTTTGGTGGATGTCCTCCATCTGGTCCTGAACTACTTTGCGGACCAGGCGGTGCAAGGCCACTTGACTCTGGAGGCATACCCTGCGAAACATAAAAACAAATACTAGTTAGCAAGACAATTAAGGACCAAGGGATTAGGTCAAATGTCATTTTGAGAATATCCTTACAGGGCCTGGAGGATAATGCGAAGGCGGCTGATTTTCTCCAGGTCTCATCCCTGGTCCAGGATATCTTTGAGCAGCGGCGTGAGGTGGGGGATAATGCGGTGACTGGGGTGGTGGTGGAGGGAAACCTTGTTGATGAGGAGGTGGAGGGTGGTGCATTCCTGGAGGTTGGTAGTACTGACCAGGATGTTGAGGTGGGGGTCCTGGTGGAGCACCACTACTTCTACCTCCGGATGGCGGGGCATTCTATAATTTCCAAACAAAATCATTCAATATTTTCCAAATCATACATACATTGAACAAGCATCCAACTGATTCATGAACATAATCATCATCGTTTAAAATGCCTTGCAGTTGAAGTACAAAAGTCATCAAAAGCCAGTGAAAGTCAGCTGCTAGATTTTTATATGTAGGTCGAATTTATTCTCTTTACACCTTTTGGGTTTCCAGTTTCCCATGTTTAAATAGATGAGAAAGTTTCCCTTTTCATCTCAATAATTTTTAAGTGTAAGCACGCGAGAAAGTAACGTGCTCAGTTTACACACACATACATGTATGCATATGCCCATGGGCCTTTTGCCTAAAATGAATGAATGAATAGATGTTCCATGTATGTATACTTTATATTATGCTTTCTTTTCTACTTTTTTTCATTCTACAAAAACATCATGCTCGCCCAGTCACTTAAAAACTACGATTTTTTTCGCATGTGTACACGCTTTTCCCAGTGTATTGGGCATAATAGCGAAAGTAGTGATGATGGCATTTTGTAGTACAGCTTGGCATAATAGAAATGCCAAACTCTCGACTTGACTCTCTCTCTCTGTCTTCCTCGCATCTCCTTTCTTTCTGTTTTGAAAAAAAATAGTTGAGGAAAAGGAGCACCCGACAAAATCTCATTTTTTTCTCAGTTTTTTTTCTTTCAACCACTCACTGCATAACATACAGCCAACAGCAAAACTAACTGCTTGGTATGGAATGGTGGTGGTGGTGCTTCTGCTGATCCATGGAAAGATATTACTTTGTGCATTTTTTTTTTTTTTCTCAGACAAAAAAAGTGTGAGTGGATAGTAAAAGTGGTATACTCTTTTCAACAGCAGCTGACATTTGTAAAGAAGTAAAAAAAGGAGTTCAAGGGACCCTGACATTGGCCTACTTTTTTTGCCATAATAATACACCATGTGTAGATGCATACATCATCATGACCATGCTGGTGCGGTGTTATGTTGTGTTGTGAAGTGATGAAACCGAACCACTACCACATTCCTTTTTCCATTGAGAAGGAAAAGGCCTTTTTTATGACTTTGTCATGCTAATTGCTCATTGCTCTCGGAAAGTATCTCATGTGTATACAATATGCATTTGCCCCACTTTAGTTGATCATAGATGAGTAGTTTGTTTGACCAAAAAGGTTTTCTTTTTTTGGTTCGTCAGCATCTGGTGGAATACTACATTACATGATGATCATGATCATCATGATGATGGTAGTGAGTAGAGAGACATGTTACTGGCATTCAGCCAAAAAGGGAAATTTTCTCAGTTTTATTTTATCCCAGAAAAGAAGTAAAGTTGATAGTGACCCTTGCTGTTATATCACCATATTATCCCATCTTTTCCCGATTATCCTTTACCTTACTCTACTATCTTTCTTTTTTTCCCTTTTGTGTCTTGTATATGCGATGCTTTCATGATTCTGATTGTGTGAGTAAACGTGACAGGCTGCCATATGATCATTACATTTTAAATCGACAGCGCAAATGAATGAACGCAAGCGAAAATGTTGAATGTGTTTGTGCTCTGTTCTTCTCGCTGTCACTGAAAGTGAAGGGAAAGGTGAAAGACATTTCAGAATGTCGGTGGTGGTGGTGGTGGAAGTATGGTGTGGTGTTAGTTGTGTACAATGCATACCTACACATCCAACGTGTCAGTCTCTATTTATTTTAGTGATTGTGAAGTTTCAGACCAGACGGAAATATGGAATAAAAAGTGTTTTCCCCTTTCACATGGCATGATGTAAAATATCTATCTAGTATATAAAAGGGCATCATCGCCATCTAAAATTGCTTATATATGTGTTGTATTATGCATTGTCTATGATAAAGTGAAATGTATTTTCCATTTCCAGGTATAAATGTTGATAGCATCGAGCCATCAACTTTGTCTATCCATCCGTTCCAAAAGGAACATAGAGCACGGCATTACCGCATGAAAATCAGCATCCACTTTCCAAACTAAAAATACTTGAAAATGCACATAAGTATTTAATGTGAATGTTTGTTACGAAACGTAATGGTTGGTTGATATATACATACTTACACACAGAGAGATAGACACAAAAGGTTTTCTTTCTGCTGCTTGGTATAGTAGGCATACAACACAACTTTTGATAGAATAGAAAAGACAGAAAATTTTCCCTCTTTATGGTTACATGTAAAGTGAATACCCATATATATCGTATATGGAAATCCCATGATGATATTACGTAAAAGTATAAAAGGAAGGAAAAGAGAGGGAGAGAGATAGAACAGAGATCATTTTTTATATTAAAAAATATCTGACAGGCAATAGGCAAGGGAAACATGAGCCGGCGTCACCAGCAAAGCAATAGAGCAGTGTTCAGTTCAGGGCTTCATCTCATCTCAAAAAGTTTTATACGAGAGAGAGTTTAAGCTACTGTAAATATAAAATGTGTGTAGTAAAAAAAGGACGACTGCCTGACTGACGACAAAATGTATAGAAAAGAAAAAGGTTGTTTTTGTGCCATTACATCTCCATTTTCCTTGAGCTCTTTTTTTCTCTCCCTTCTTTTTACTTGTTTTCACTGGCCTGGCCTGGTCTGGCATAAGCACAAGTGAAAGTAGTAATACAGCAGAGAAAAGAAACGTGCAATGGAAAAAAGACTCTGCATGTTATATTCTGTAGCTTTAACTATGTTGCTGCTAAATCTTGTCGTTTTATTTTCCATGTTGGTTTTTTTTTCTCTTCAGCGAAAACTACCACAACTTGCTTGCTTTTTCATATGGCTTGGCTTTTTTATACATACTTATTTTGCTAGCTCTCTTTCTCTGTAAAGTAGTACGATACCATTATCGATCTTACAGTTTTCCAACAACACAGCCAGAACATTTTTTTACCTTCTCCTTTACAACGGCAACAAACAAGATATCTGGAAAATACTCGAGTTCCCCTTCTTTTTCCTTATTTTTCTATTGCTACATTATAAATAGAGCTGAGTATGAGTCGGTGGAGAGAACAAACTTGTGTGTATGTGTGTTCTTGTGCAATATCCAGAGAAATAGAGTGAGCCCAGCCAAGGGGGAAGTTTTTCCCAACTTAGCTGGCATATACGACCAGAGCAGAGAAAACAGAATAGCTTTGCTGACATGAAGTAGCTGAGCATTGGAAGTGAAAAAGGATGATATTATTTTCTTGTATATGTTCTGTGTGTATGGCATAGTGTAAAAACTAGTACTACCCGATGACTCGACTCCCTTTTTTCGTTCTACCAAATTACGGAATCCTTTAGCTAAAGAAAAACAAGCTAGGCTGGTTTGGTTTTTCGTCGGGCTCACAGGCAAGCACGAACGAACGAAAGCAGCATATTTGATAGAGAGAAAGAGCGTGTGAAGGAGAATTTGGGATTCGACCTCGCTTCTCCTTTCCTTTCTTCTCTCTCTCTCTCTTTTCTACAACAACACAACTCACTTCTCCGTCGTCATCAATATTACTAACGTTGACGGTGGTGGTGGAGGTGGTATGGTGGCAGCGCGGTGTTGTGGTGGTATGAAGGTATAGATGGTGTATGGTATCCTGTGGTAGTAACATCATAGCATGGTTTCTCTCTCTCTCTATTTTGCCATTACTTTAGTTAGAACATTTTTGGTTCAAGTAATATTTCCCAACAACAAAAGTCCTTGCATGCTTGGCATGGCACGGCAGCTGCTCCTCACTCCAAAAAACTCCACATGAACATTTTCCAAGAGATAACAACGCAAGCTTTACAAATACACATCTCTCCTTTTTTCCACCACACACCACCACTCTACTTTCTCTGTCTCTCCCTCTCTTCCTCTATATTTAGCTGACGGCAAAGAAAACTCGGGTTTTTCGGTGAATAGCAGCAGGAGCAGCTACGATGAGAATACAGCCAAGGATAAAATAACATCAAGCTTCTCCCTCCACTCTGGAGACTGCTGGTTTTCCTTCTTATACTCTATTTTCTACTTGATTCTTCTCTCTGGCATTTTACTGCGTTTCATATTTGAGCAGGATGAAAATGGATGAAGGAGAAAGAAAAGACAGAAAAAGGAAGAAGGGTGGAATGGATGCAGAAAACGGGCACGTCGTCGTGTCTCTCTATACCATTCCATTTTACATTTTGCTCTTCTTCACTCTCTCTCTCTCTCTAAATGTGATGTTGTTAGCTGGAATGGAATGAAAGCAGGGAGAAATATAAGCAAAATGACTAGACCAACCCAAATAAGAGAAAACCTGCATTAACTTTACACTATCACGTAGTGTGTATTTCTTCTCATGAAACATGTTTTGTAGAAAAAAGGAACTGCTGCTGTTTCTCCTCTGCTACATATATGACTCGTTGTTGGATGATGTGAAATGAAGCAACCAGGCAAAATAGCTGTAACACAAGGCATTTTCCCTTTTTCCATATTATTCCCACAACTATCCTCCTTTTCTCTCTAAAACTTCAGCCCATCCGTCGTAGTCGTTGTAATACTCGTAGCTGTTTTTCTCTCTAGGAAAAACGGAAAGGGAAAGAAAGAGCGTTGGTTCGTTCGCTCATTCGTTTTCTGCGTTGTTGTTGTCAGCCAAAAAATGTACCTTTAGTCCTTTCTCCTAGCCAAACAGCAAGCAAAAAAGGACGACATGAAAGCCAGAGAGGGAAAAAAACTTTTTTCCAAGTAGAGAAAAGGCTTATTTGTCTCTCCATATCTTTCACTATTTCTCTCGCTCGATGTGTGTGTATGTTTGGATAAAATGTTGTATCCGGATTTCGTTCTCTCATTTTCTAGACAAGTTTTAACAGATAGTTGAAACGAAACTAGCTCTGTAAATTTCCATATATATTTATATATGGGATAAATAGTCGAGTATATATAGATCACAAAGAAAGATGTGATCGCAAGAATTTCCCTTTATCCAACTTCCACAGAAAGGCAAAATTTTCTGTTTGGTTAAATTCTTACGAAGGTTGTGTAATGTAATGTAATGTTTTTACACATCCAACGAAAAATCCAGATCAGTGTAACTCCTCTTTTTGTACAAATGAAATGAAATGCTTGCTGCTTCTCTATATATTGTTGTAAGAGGAAAGTTTCCATGCATGAGATGTTTTTGTGTAGGAGCAAGACGGCTGAGACAGACATGCCTCGAGGAAAAACATTTTCATCCCGTTGACGATCCATTATCTCATATCTCCCCTCTCCCCTTACCTATTCAAAATTAATATTTTACGAGGAAGTCACAATCACAAAATGCATTAGTACCCGTTTATGAGTTGACTCGGTACAACAAATCGTAAAACGAGCTTATATAAAGCTAGATAATTGTTAATTCATTATCAATACGACTTCCTCGATTTTGTGAGAGATCTACTTTTGGTAGCACATCAGCTTCTATTGAATGACAAGAGGCAATTCGTTAAACACGAAATAGCTCAAAAGTATAAAGTGACTCTTGTCAAGTGGGCTATGTAAGGTGGGCTAATGTAAGTAACGAGCACAAAGAAAAGGAACACTGATGTTGATGATGATGATAATAATAAAAAAGGGTTTCAAGGAGACACAACACCGGCAAATTCCCACGTGTCTCCCTGTCTCATATGTACACCAACCATATTCCCATTTCCCATTCTTTCCGTTTCGTACATTTCTACGTAGTACATACATACATACTTTTATGTAAGAAAAGCTATTATGCCTTTAGAATATGATATTTTTGCATCCATCTCTCCTTTTCTAATAACAAGTTTAAAGGAATAGAGTGGAAGCGGGTACACACACAAGCGACAAGCATACTACAAAGTACATTTTTGTACACATGAAAAGCTGGAAACTGGAAAGATGAAACCGGGAAACCTCTTTATATTTTTTATTGGCACAACTGTACCAGTAGTAGTTTGGAGGAGTAAGTAGTCGACCATCTGGCTTAGAATTCTTTAACATGCAAACAAAAACGATGATGATGATGATCATCATCATCGTGTTTACTCGTTGCTACTCTCATTCCAAATGGCAACCAATACACTTCCATTTTCTTTGTTCATTTATGAATGAAATAGATCAAGTCTCTACATGTTTAACAATACATCTGTAATTGAACTGATAGATTTTCCTTTTGTCCTTGACTTGACTGTCATCATCTTGTCTCAGCACAGCCACTTTACTTGTTTGCATTTGAAATTTAAATCCTTGCCTCATATCAAGAGTGTCATTGTGGTATGCAAATTCCGTATCCTCCAATTTTATTCAACAACATCCTCTTATTTCTCTAATAGCCCATTGACAATACCAAGAACATGCAAACAAAAAGCATTTCAAAATAAAAGCATGCAAACTTTACACACATGTATAATTATTTTCCTATCTGTACTACTCCGAGAGAGAGAGAGGGTTTGCTCACTTTTTGACAAGTGATCAAGTACTTCCAAACAACATAAAATACAACCCGTCATTTTCATTGATAAAATTACTCCCGACACTCCAACTTTTTGACTGAACTGGTTGACAAGGAAGGAAACGTGTGTGGTGTGGTTGGTGTGCGTAGTAGTAAAATGTTATGTGTCTTGATATATAAGATATAAAAGCATGCATTCATACATTTTGGCGTACATGATTTGTGTTCCTTATGTGATCATGACCATGCGTTACTCCTACTCTAATGACTAGTCCTGTATAAATTGCCAGCCAACCATATCACACAATTTATATATCACACCAAGAGAGCTATGAAATATAACTACAAACAGCTTGAATGAGTTTTTTATGGGTGGTGCAACAAACTTGTAGTAAATGTAGAAACAGAAATTTTTATGCATACTCTACTTCCACCACACCACTATCACGGCGATTAGACATAAAAACACGCACATTTCCCAAGAATCGTGATCCAATATCATCCTCCATAGAAAACTACAAAATAAACATACATATGCTTCCAAATTAAAATTCCAATGTGTATCCCGTTTATAAAAAGTTCCTTGCCCATGTTTACGCTGAAGAATAGCGATAAGAGGAATGTCATGCTTGTACTTTAACTTGAAAGAAATGATGTTGACAACAACACAGTAGTATGTAGTACAATTTGTGATTAACTTTTAGCTGAATAAATTGTATGTAATATAGCATATTGGCTACTTTCAAACTCAAAATTTCAAAAGGTTCAAATTCCCGACCACAGACACGCACGTCACATTTACAACGTTTTCTATTAATGAATGTAATGCATGAGCTTTAATTTTACTACTTGTCCCATTTATTCTTCCAATTCGATTCCATATGACTTTACTAATAGATATTATTTGTATACAGGACAATAAAACAGAAATAGAGGAGTCATAGTGTTGTGTGTGGTTCAGTTCAGTCTAAATGGATTATCACAAGTGTACAAGGAAAAGGGCATAGGCACACCATTACAAAACAACGTGACACGGTGTTGATGATGACGATGATCATATTAGTAGTCCATTTCATTCAAGAAGACTCGCAAGTCGCAACGGCCACCATCACCGTCATACAATCAAACAAAATGAACATTATTTTGTGAGAATGTGTGAATGTGTACCCTATAAACTAATATGTTTTGTTTCTTGGTCAGAATAAGCAATTCTCTCTCAGTGATTCAGAGAGAGTCACAGAGAGAGATATACCGTATATGAATTTTAATGTAGGAAACTATTTCATCGTAAAATCTAGGCATGAAATAATAATAGTATAATTTTAATTTTCATGTCATCTGAAAGCTGAAGAATTGAAGTTTTTTATGAATGAATTTTTTAAAATCGAAAATGTCAACCACTCAGCCCACAAGGGTTTTTGTAAAAAAAATCACAATTTACTATGGGATGGGTCATACGTAGCAACAAGACAAGTTGAAGGAGGACAAGTTACCAAAGCTTAGCTTATT
>JAQFXM010000672.1:0-43912 GCA_034693345.1 Entomobrya multifasciata | reverse complement strand
CCAAGTTTGAAGTAAATCGGTTGACGCGTTTCAAAGTTAGAGCGCACACGGACGGACAGACAGACGGACGGACAGACGGACAGACAGACAAACAAACTAAAATTATAACTACGATGAATACATTCATCTACGTAATAATTTCACAACAATAGTAAGGTCTCAAACATTAGGGTTCTTTATATTTCCTTAAATGAGGTCGTTAAACTAAATTAGGCAATTCAAACTTCGTGAAAGGTGAAAACAAAAGAGGCAAAGAGAAAACATCTTTTGAGCATGTCGAAAAATCATAATCAATCACTGACTTTAGAAGCAAAAATTAAAAGACAAGACCAGTAACAGTTTCATAGTTTTGGGGCATTATGAGATTAAGTATAAGCAACTGAAAAATTGATGTTAAACAAGCAAAACAACAGATTTTGTTAGATTAAACATGAGATTAGTTATGAAAACATTTAAAATCGTGCTATTATTTTAATTTTACTAATTTACATACAACATATATTTTCATATCATGATCATGCTATTTAAAAAGTTCTACACACAATATAAAAATTACACTATTAAACTACAACTCATATCGTATCAGTTGCATTAAAACTATCGTTAGACTATGTAAGCTTTATGCGAAGCTGCAATAGGTTCTCTGCAAACAGGACATAATCCATTCAGTTTCATGACACAATCTGCACAAACACAGACATGACCACAGTTAAGTATAATTACTTCTCTTGGATTCAACAAACACACCAGACACGTTTGACAACGGCAAAGATCATCTAAATTAACATTTCTCCTTTCCCGCATCAAAGTATTTCGCAAAAGATTCAATTTGTATCGCTTCCACCAACCGTAAGCCTTACGAAATATGATAGCTACAGCAAAAGTAATCGTCATTCCAATCGCCACACGTTGAATATTTCTTCGAAGTTCCAGTTTTCGAATGAAATCTTCGTAATCCAATGTTGTTAAGATGTAAGGACAAAAGCTTCCATCTTGAAGTGGCTGTTGCAGTTTTAAAAGTCCATCCTTCTCATCTATCACAAGTCGGCCTATTCCAGTAACGATTGTCCCGATTGGTAAAAACTTTTCGGTTTTACGAACCCCCAAAAGTTTGCCCCGTCCAACTGCTCCCATTACGATTGAGTTGACAGAGGAATTCGATGGTGTAAAGTAGCTTGAAGTCGGAATCACAAGGTTCTCCCAAATACTGTCAAATGGATTCTCTACAGTCACCACAAACTTGGATGTTTCGTTGGAATTTGAAAGCGGCTTTAGGGCAAATGGAACAGACTCTCTAAATTCGTTTACTGGAGGCATTTTATCTACGTCCCATGAGTCCCCAAATCGTTTTGCAGTGATTTCATGTAAAGTGGTTATCTTTATCACGCCATTCATACCAGTAGAGCTTTCTATAGTTCCATCCACAGCGGTAACACAACCACGAACTACTGCGTATGGAAGTATTTTGTCTGGATACTCGTTTATGATGGACGATAAATCAGGGCCAATGTCTACTGTCGGGGCTTTCTGTAAGGGAGAAATATGCAATTAGGGAAGGTGAATTTGTTTGTGCAGCGCTAGACTATTGAAGCAATACATGCATTATGCACCTTTATAGCATTAATGGTTTTGCATTCCTTGCAATGAAGTTTTAAAAGATACGATGTTACTGCCAGATCAAATCCCAGCGCCAGGTAATCGTAGAATCCAGACATTGTAATTTTGTAATTATGAGGTGAGGAATGCAGTGGAAGTGAGGAAGTGTTGCATAAATTATCAGTTTATTTTTAGTGCGATGTTGTGCAAGAGATTTTTGTGTAGAATAATAATTAGGACCGATATGCGATTTATTTTTAATTGAAGCTCATTGGTTATTTAATTTCATATTCATAACAACTATAAACAATACATCAGTATGAACCTCTCGTCTGTGTCACTTACACTATTACACACTACTGTACACGTGCATACTACAAAACGAATAGATTTTTTACATGGTTAAAAATTATGTTACTACTTTAAATAGGGGAATTAAACCATTTTTTTACATTCTGGAAAGTTTCAAATGAAATTCAGTCACAAACGTTTCAAAATAAATTGCATTTAATTTTGCAGCAAGCATCATAGCCTGGCTTAAAAATCTAAAATATTGTGTGTACGATGCATTGCAAAATTGATTTAGCACACATTTCATTTTAGCTTAGCCAGTCCGAAAATTAAGATTATGAAAGTAATCACTAAACAATATATGCAGCATGAGTACCTATGATAATTTCTCTACAAATTGGACATTTCTGATTTAACTTAACACAACAGTCTGCACATACGCAAACATGTCCACAATTTAATAAAATAACTTCTCTTGGATTGACTAGACAAACGGTACAGGTTTGACATTCAGACAGGCCTTCCAAATCAATTTTAGACCTTTCTTTCAGAATATTTTCCCTCATTCTCGCAAGCTGCCTTGCTCTCCACCATTCTCGGAACCTTCTCGCAGCGATTATCAAACCAACTGAAAAGAGCACAAATGTGGTTATTTTGTACATAGTATTTCGGCTTTCCATTTTCTTGATAATACCTGAAAAGTGATACAAACACAATTTTAAGCATTTTTAAACATTAAGACCTGTGTAACTAAAAGTGTGAAATAAGTTAGCCATTTACTTTCTACTGGAAGAGTGCTAAGTATATAAGGCCTCGGTTCATCTCCAGCAGGTTCTATAATTTTGATCCGTCCCTTGGAGTCCTTCACTAACTGTCCAATCCCAGTCACAATGGTGTCCACCGGAAGGAACTCCTCCGTCTTCTCTACTCCTCGAACAGCAACACCTGTAAAAAATCCCATCACGGTGGAAGCAACTGATGAGTTCGATGGTGTGAAGTTGGTCGATACAGTCAAGAGCAAGTTTTCCGAACTAGCATCAAATGGGTTTTCCACTTCCACCACCATCTTTTTATCGGTCTCATGAACATTTGTGAGTGCAAAAGGAACAGAATTGTGAGCCTGATGAATTTGTCGTACAGTATCCCCCCTAATTTCATGAAATTGCAAAGCATCAGTAAAATCATCAAATATAAAAAGTATAAAATTTCCATCAAAGCGGATTAAGTCTTCAATCACTCTGCACCAATGGTTAAAGGCGTGACGTCTGAAGCTGTGTTCATTGAGGGTGACCACTTGGAGGACTCCTTTGAGACCGGATGAACTCTCGATGGTATGGGAGAGCTCCTTCACACGTCCCCTCACAACCACATAAGGAAGAATATTTTCCGCTGTTCCATCTTGAAGGTGTCCTCGCTCCTCAAATAGATTGTCCAAGTCACTTCCAATGTTGGCTGATGGTGCTTCCTAAACCACAAATGACAAAAATGGTACGTACTCTGGTTGTATTTTCAAACTTTGCAACAAAAGATTATTTTGTGAGTGTGATTTTCTTTTAGAAATCTTACAGCAATATTTTTGATGATATGATCCCGTCTCCGATAAACAGCGTACAAAATTGACACAAGGAGGCTGTCAACGCCAAGCACAACGTACTCGTGAAAGCTTGTCCAGACCATTTTAACCGTGAATTGCGAGTACCCGTATTCCTGTGGCCAAAATCAACCTCCTTTCACCTTTCCAAAATTTCTACTCATTTAACAATGCAATGGTATGGTGCAAGTTCATTATAAGTTCATGCTTTCCAAACCGGCAGCTATCGCAAAATGTCAAAATAAAAAACAAATAGACAGCCTTGTCAATGAACAATACTTCGTGTGTGGTCTAATCTGTCGTGCCAAGCCAATTACTTACAGTAAATCATTAACTTTGCACTGCACGAGTTGGACAGTGTAATTAAGATTTACAAACTTGGTTTTTTTCATACCCAAGTTTAGGTGACATGATAATTGAGATGAGACACACATATAATTTCAAACCGTTGTAAAATGTCGTCAGTCGAAAGAAGAACGCTGTTGTTTCAGGAGTTTGGAGGAAACCATTTTCGTGATGCACCTACACAAAACAGTGGGACAAGAGAAAACATCTGCTTTTAGCTCTTGACGTTGCGTTGTTGGGTGTATGCTCTATGCACCTGTCTGTATGTTGGTTGAATTCGATGGAAAGAAAATGAGCCAGCCCGGAATAATGGACAGCTTACTTGTCGGTCGCTTGTGCAGCGTTGTTACATGATTCTATTATGGCATTTTGTAATAATTTTGCATCCTGCTTCCTGAATTATATGATGATGTAGTTATGAATCATAGGTTTTACTAATTTATTTAAATGTTTCGTGTAATGCAACTTTCTCAATTGAAAACAAAATCTGGACTCGCTTGTTTAGTGAATCGGTGGATTTGAAGAATTTTTCAAGCTTTGCGTTCGCGTTGCGCCAAACAAAGCAGTTATTCCGAATTCATAAACATTTATCATAATGTGCATATGAAAGTTTACAACTTGTCATTATACATCCTTTTTGGACATGAAAAAGGCGATGAATATGATGCTTTAGTCTATTTAAAAAAAGGTGTACACAATTGAATAGTTTGTTTAAATTACATAGTCTAAAAATTGTATTCCCGTCTATAAAAATTCATTTATCTCTTCCAAATGCTTTGATCTCAGACAGAAGAACCTAGACAAAATAGGATGCTTTCCCCCGTGAGATGTTGCAGTTCACAGTTGCATTTGCATGAAAGTTCCAGGAACTCATATTGGAATTTGGAATGTTTAAGATAGTGCGTGTATCTCTGGGTATGGTAGCATGTATATCAGTTTTGCTTTCCATATTCCATAAAATAGGAAATAAAAAATCAACCAACTGGAACAGAATACTGGAGTGTAGCGAGCCGAAACTCATATCCGTGCGTTGAAGTGTCTTAGAAATGTGTTTTGAAGTATTGAATTATTATGATAAAGGGATGAGGAGATGGAGAATATATGTTCTTGAAATGTGTTTTTCGCATCAATATAAGCTATCCTGACCACGTATTTATTGAGTTTAGATCGGATTACTTGTTGTATATTTGCCACCACCACATTCATTGCCTGGAAGGAATACACATGGTCTATATAGTATTCAGTATTCCATTCCATATTAAAATTCTTATTTACAATCATATTTACACGGGTAACCTCGTTGTGAAAACATAAAAATTAAAATAGTATCTAGCTAAAAACTGCATTTTTTTTACTACGTACGACGCGACGTCCTTCTTGAATGTCAAAGTTATACGCTTTGTTATTTATGAAGCGGTAGGCGTTCTACCTGATGATTATATGGTGCGGTGCGGGAGCGAGTCTTTGGTAATAAAAGAGGTTTTTAGTTCTGCATCTTCTTCGCATTGACTGAACTGAATAACAACATATTTTGTTATCATGCAAAAGTAAATTGAGCTCTTCAAATAAATGAAGACAATCCGGAGTCCTAATGGAATAGATTTGTGAAGGACGTCTAGCGCTTTGTTTCGCTTTTGTTTTCGTGCTGATTCTGATTGGCATTCAGTCGCTCATCATCAACTTTCGTCTTCTGTTCAACTCATCCAGACCAGATACACACATGCACGTAAGTTTACAAACAACAAACATGTAAAAATTGTGCGTAGATTATTCTGTCATTCTGCTGAGAGAAAGACATCGCATTATCCAATCCACAAAAACAAGACCAACTTCACAATAACAAACAGCCACACACATATAAACAAGTCCGCACGGCACGGTATCTCAATTTGCTATTTATTAGACAACCGCCTTCAAGCAGCGTTAAGCGTTGTTACAGCGCAATTCAGTGTTTGTTTGTGCTTCAGGCGCTGTGGGATATTGCTGTACAAGTTCATAAAATTGTTTATCAAATTAGAGCTCTTACTGTTCTGTGCATTCCAGCGATAATCATCCATCATAATATTACTTACACGGAAAAGAATATAGTGAGAATTTTATTTTTTTGGTGCATAAATAATTTGGTAAGTGACCTTATGCAGTATTCCATATACCACTCATTCAAAACAACCACAACAAAACCATGTGCATCTTTACATAATAAATGAGTACACCCACGACATGACACGACGACGCGACGCCTCCTTGCTTTGAATAACGTTCGGTCGAGTATTCGAAATCCACGTGGCTTGGCTTTTGTTGATCTTAGACCACGTCACGTAAGTAGACATTTTACTACATAGACGAGACTTACATGTGCATAAAATGTGGAGGAAATGTTTTGGAGTTGGATTCCAACTGTTGGAGCATTAGAGATTTAGAGTAAACTAAACAAAAAGACAAAGTCGCACAAAATTGCTTATCATATCAGACATCAGAGTATACCGAAGAGCTACAGAACTTGTTTCCATTGTTTGGTGGCTGGCTTAACATTTATCTTCTTTTTTTGTGACTTACGCGACTCGTTGAACGTCATCAGTCATCCATCACGTCAGTATTGCTGTGTAGGCAGGTAAATTTACAAGAGATGATTATCTTCAATATCGATGGCATGAGTTTAATTTGGAAGAAAAGTGAAATCGAGCCAAAAATGAAGTAATGTGTGTAAAAATAGTTTGGTTCGTCACTTGTCATGCTGTTTTTCCTAAAACAGGTAGGATAGGTAAACAATCTATAAATATACATACGTTTTCCAAGTTTTTTGTTTGGAGAAACGGGAGAAATCGATAAGCATGCCAATTTTTTTATGTCTGTTAGTTGAGCATATTTACAACACAGCATATAACGAAACACGATGATAAGCGATTATCCATTGGCGACAGTGTTTGGGTGCATGTTGATAGGAAAGGGAAATGTTTAGAGTGTTTAGAGTTTGTCTTTATGAAAAATTGTAATATTTGCTGTCATTAAAAAATAATAATTTTAAAACATTTTCATGGACCAAATTTTTTGCTAATGCATTCATACATTTTTTTAGGTTTGAAAATTTTCCAGTTTGCCAAATTCTCAGTATGTAAATGTCCAGATTTTTGCAGATTGCATGTAGGATGACAAAAACAGTTTGCTCATTTTATACATCTTCAATCTTCATTGCATTTGACAAGTTTTTGGATAAAAATGACGTCTTCTTGACTTGAGGTAATGTATTTACCATCTATCATGTTTTTATTATCACGTGAATAACAAATTAGCATCCACTGACGATTGGTGGTCATTTTATCAACTGTCATGTAGATTTCTTCGTCTCGTACGCACACACATGTGTGCTATATTATTCACTTGTGTTTGTGTTATCTGCGTACATCACCAATTCACCACAAGACAATTTTACACTACAAACCGAGATTTAACAAACATAACATAACATAAATCATAATTTACTCACGTATGATGAATGTAGTATGTTCTGTGTACGTAAGTCAGCGTACGTAACTAATTTTTCATTTTGTTTTTTTCCATCACCAGCCACTCAATACACAGCTATAAGATCACGGGAGGACTATCACTTGTCTATGAAAGACTGACAAACATTGGACGACAATACTTATTGCAGAGACCAAACCTTCTACGTAATCAAATATTATTACGAAATTTGTGTGTGAACTGATAAGAAACCCTTCCCACTCCCACTATCCAACCGGGAAAATCACCAAACAGAGTGCATTGCAGTTTGCAATTCGCTTTGAAATGGAATTAAATTTGCTTCAAATCAACACCAATACCTCAGACTATTGTTGAGAAAATCATCGGGACTCAGGACCAAAACGCCAATTAGGTGAAATTAATTTTTGGCGTAATTTACGTCGAAATTGGTGTATGACTGTGGCAAAGTAACACGTTCGATTTCATTAATTTGTTTTTGTTGTGAAAGTTTGAACTTTGGTGGAAAGGTGAAGTGAGTGAACTCTCATTGCGTTGAAATTCGAAGTTTGTGAAAAGCAAGATTTGTGATTGGACAACAGTTTCGTTGTCGCATCTCAACATTCAAAATGGATACTGACGCCAACAGGAAAACGCTGAACATCACAGAGCCGTCGAATTCACAACCGACGCTTGGCACTAACCCCAACTTTCCAAGCTTGAATTGGGGTGATCCGAAACCGCTGATAGCTGATAGTCTTCCTGCAAGAGGGGGGAAAGGTTCACCATGTAGCAGTCCTATTATGGCGAGCACTCCTGGGGCACTAGGTCTTCCAATACCTTCGCCAATTATTACAAAGCGTACTCGAACGAATTCAACGTAAGTTACAATTCCACATACATACATTAGCAGTTACCTTTTTTAAAATATACTAACTTGTACAGACACGACAAATAAATGTATACTAACGGGGTTCCTCAAATTTTTATTGAAGGTATGACCGAGCCATGGAAAATCCTATAGAAAAGGGACTCATCAAGTATTTCAGCAGGGGCAAAGGTCATGGATTCATTATTAGCGAAAGAGGTGGCGACGATATCTTCGTGCACATTTCTGAGTGAGTACCCATTTAATTTATAATGAAATGGTATGTTATGCTTTTAAAGCTGTGAAATCTGTATATATGTGATCAAATTTCCCTTACGAATTTTCAGTATTGAAGGAGAGTACGTGCCACGTCCAGACGATGAGGTTACCTTTCGATTGTGTCCTATTCCTCCGAAATTGGAGAAGTTTCAAGCGATTCATGTGCGAATCATCAATTTCACCCCTGATGTTCATTTGAAATGGGACTCACCATTGCGTGAAGAGGAAAAGAATGAGTAAGTTAAAACTAATTGTGAATTATGCAGCCTTTGTATAACGAAAAATTTGTTGTTTGTGGAAATTCAGTGATTTCATTTTGCACATTTACAGATTAATTCAAACTTTTGTCGTGGACTGAGCAGCCAGCTTTCTCGCTTGATTGACAATGAATTTACATCACAAAATTACAACGCGCGCGCGTAATTAGGAAAGGTGCCTGGCAGGTTGATAATCAATTTTCGTTCGATGTAATGCATCTAAACATGCATCTACAAGAAAAATTCTGGATTTAATACATAACTTAATATTAGTTTCCATTGTACAGTAAAATTATAGCTATAACATCTGCCGTATAACTACTAGAGTTTTAGGAAAGCAGTTAATGTCCCTGCTTCAACAAAGACATTTACAAAAAATCATTGCTTTCTAAAAAACAAAACAATAATTGAAATGAAATTTGATCTATAAATCTTTCAATATTATACATTTAAAATTTATTCCCTCAACTCATACATTATTGTAAGGGTTATCCCGAATCCCGGATCGTACAATTTCAAGAGCGCTTGCATTTAGTTAAGGATAATATTTGTGTATATTCTATAGATTTATGTTTTGTATACAGATTTAAACAATTAATTAGAGTATCTGTACATACAATAGAATAGTTTGAAAAATCAAATTTATGTATGTATCTATATCTATTCTGCGTGATAACGTTTAGCGAACTGAGAACAATACCAAATAAGAAACTTACAATTTAGACATTTAGCCAACATTAAAAATCTATGTGTTTTGAAATCAAAACATCAATAATTCTGCGTCTAACAAGTATATTATAATTCTAAGTTTTTACCCAAACATAATATTTGCATATTTCACATCTGCGTCGGATTTGTAAAAATGCACTCTAACTCGAAAACTTCTCCCTCCAAATTAATCTCTTGCGTAGTTGATCCCACAGGAATGTAATCAGTATTTTCTTCTTTTTCTTTGGGTCGTTTGGATGCATCGTCCCCGTCCCCTGAAATAAATTCCAACACATATATTAATATCAAGAAGTAATATAGTTGTGTCTGGAATCCATCAATAACATTCTTCGTCGTTCCCTCAAATTAGTTTACATATAGATCGAAATTCAAAATAGCATCTATCTACTTACGTTCCTCTGTACAATAACATCCGGCCAGAAAGCAATCTCTGCAGATGAAGTAACCGCACTGGCACATTACCATGCTATCCGTCTCAACTTTAGAATGACATTTGAAGCATTGCTTCGTTTCTGCATAACAATTTGAATAATATGCGTAAAATTAAGCAATTTTCGTCAGTTTCATGCAATGCAAATTTCATATCAAAATATGTAAAATCTCTAGCTACCAAGCTGTCCAAATAATTGGATTAAAAGGTCATCTGCTGGCGGTTGAAAAGCGATGGCTGCAATGGGGGGAACATTACTCGTCGCATCCACTGACTCCTTGTCATCATCTCCTTTGTTGTCCGACAAAGAAGTTTGCTTTGGCTTCATATTCTTCTGATCCATTTTTGTGGCTTTACTTTGTCTTCCTTTCATGGTTGTGTTGAATCCGTTTTCGTTTCTGCTTACACTTTTTTGGAGCTTCAGTTAAATGCTAAACGTGTTGCTGTTGGGTGCTGTTGTTGGGCTTGGGACTGGGACGAACCAAGGATTTAATTTTCGTAAACTATGTCAAACAAAAGCGAGAGGATACCTTGAAGATAAGATCTAACAAAGAATACAACGTTTGCATGGTTACATGGTTACTTAACTTACCACTAGCTACTCTAAAAACTGGCACTCTCGAAGAAAATCTGTCGAGTGAATCGTGTAGCTGCTAGTTTTCCAGGTATTTTTCTCACCCAAAGGCGTTGTTGATTTGACGACTATCAAGCTGTGAGATGTAAAATTAAATCAGGCATTTTACTTCTCAGTTTGTCACCACCACCATGTATGGTCACCAAAGTCAGCGTTTCAAAATTTGGTAGCTTATCTATTACTAGCCGTTTTCTTTTTTAACGACCTTATAAACACGCAATGTATGAGCAGATTTGAACTTTTCTCAACATATACAAAACAAGGAATGACCTTGTGGTAAACTTTACTTCCGTTTATACCCGTTAGAAATCTTATATATTTTTTTAAAGTTTAAATCATGCATAATTTCGCACATTTGGGTTTAATACTGACGAAAACAAGGTTTCGAAAGAATGGAGAAAGCCATGCATAAAATCAAAATATTTCGAGAGAGAAAGCTATGATTGTTCATAAAATGCAACCATGTAAGAAATGTTTCAGTTGTGGAAATCAGCGAGGCATAGTCATAAACCTCGTTAATTGTAACAACTAACAAATTCTAGCATTTGTACTTTGACCTAATTAAGTTTTCATTTCATTAGCAGGTGTTCATTAGCGGCAATACAATGATGGTACTGTCTGTCATGAAAACCATGGTGACTGGTGACAGTGACGAGATAGAAGATTCATGGAAACAACCAGGGGCGATTGGCGATTATGACGATGCGAATGCGAGTTCTGTAACAAAAGAAAAATCTAAAAACATGCATATAAATTACAAAAACTCCTCTTCTCTTTCTTACTATTCTCTATTTGCGTACAGGAATAGGTGCGATGCTTTTATACTTTGTCTACTTCCATTGCATCATGTCATAGTCATAATACATAAAAATACCCGCAATTGTCCACATTCCACATCATGGATAAGCATAAATAAACTCTAAAAATCATGTTAATATAGCAACCAACAAAAAGTACCTATAAAAAAGGAAATACCGAGTGAAACATTTTTTGGCGATTATTTGTTGCATTTCACATTTTACACGTCATACTCTGTCAGTCTACAAATCCTCCATTACTTATTCCATTTCATACATGTAGTCATAGTGATTATTATTGACCGTTAGTCATCAAATTTTTTACTTTGCATCCACATTTCCCATGACAATCACTTCGATTTTCATTCAATACGTCACAAAAAGCGTGCACTACCCGCCCTGCCTTTCTTCCTTGACTTGACCATTTACATAAGCCTCCTGCAGTCGCACTGAGTAAAGTGCAATGTACAACTTTCCTCAAGTTTCTTTATCTCCCTGCAAATTTTACTTCTTATTCTTACAAAGCATCCTATCCTAGAAGAACCCTAGCTCCCTCCACTCCACACCCTTACTTTACCAGACAAATCTACAATGTTCCGATAAACTATCTAACAAGGCATCTAAAATTATAATATGCACTATGGCATATGCACACAAAAAGTACTATTACACAAACCATGCGTTGCGTAGTTCTACAAAATCCCATTCCAAATTTCCCAAGTCTCACAAAAAATCTACGATAAAGTAAAGTACACAAAATTGCATGTCTGGCTTGGCCAGGCCATGCTGCATCGTGGTATCGGTCGGTCGGTTTTTTTGGGGTCTTTGTCTTCTTGTTCAACTTATTGTTAACATTTTGTCTTTTATGCACATGCACAATGCGCAGTGGAATAGAATAATGGTCATGGAATATGGAATATGGAAGGACAAGGGAAATGGGTGCATAAAAAATATACAGAAAGAGGTTTTTTGGTACTCTACTTGCTCCTCTGCTCTGTCTTTTCTAAACGTGTAACATAGCATGTTAAGTTGCGTGTTGCGTTACTTGCTAAAGTAATATGAATGTATGAAGTTTATGAGGGAATTGAATAGTTTTCTATGAAGTGCATTGCAATGTGAGAGTAAAGTAAAAAATATACATACTTCTTTACCAAGTAGAAGAACTGCAAAAGACAGAAAGGCCAGGACCACCCTACCACCACCACCACCATACAATACGTTTGTTGGAGAAAAGACAGCCAGAAAACTGCTGTGGAATGGTGCAAGTGGGCAGTAAGCAATGAGGAAGAAGCCGGGAGGAGCTCTTGCAAAAAATCTTTAGTCTTGCAAAATTATTACAAAAGGTTTTTCTTAAATTACGTTACATTTTTTGATCGGAGAAAGCCTGTAAAGTAAAAAGCTAATTTTTCTTACAAAATAGTTAGCCCTCTCTGCCGACCGACCTTATTCTTCTTAATCAGAAAAGTATTAAAAACTCTACTAGCTAGCAAATCTTTAGATGACCAGAAGTCTATTTTGACATTTCTAGTATTTTGAATATTTACTTTGGTGTAAAAAAGGTTGATTTAGTAGACCGTTTACACAAGTTAGTTAGTTAGACATTTAATTGAGTATCGAGTACATGATCTAGTTGTGTAATTTAGATACAATTCGTTTACCTTAAAAAGAAGCCGTAAGAAGTGAATAACGTTTTTGTATATTTTTATGAACTACTTGTACACCTTTTCTATTTGACGAAATCTACTTTTGAAATTGAAAGTTTTAACATAAATATAATCGTAGAAAAAATTTATAAAAATTTAAAAAATAAAATAAAACAGATTAGTATATTTGATAAGTTTTTGGAAAGGAATATATAGCAAGATGAATTTGAACATTAATGTTACAACAAACAACATGGGCACCCAACACATTTTGCAGCAGATGCAGAAAATTCATATGTAAGTCTGATTGTGGAACATTTTTATTACGTAAAGTGAGTCGTTGTTGAATCATTTGTTTTGTAATTATGTAATGTTTTGTTTTTGACTAACAGGAAGTTGGAGGATCTTCGGTTGAGACTGAACGAACCAATTGTACCTCTGACTAATGAAGCTATCCTTCACCTTTCAACAGAACTACAGGTAAGACTAGTTTAGAAATCTTTAGTTGATGATATCCTGCCTCTTTTTTATGGGAAACTAAGTAATTGTGTTTTTGTCTTGTGATTCTAGCCTCTGTATAAGGCTCTCATTATGTACAATTTGGACGAGTTTATATCTCGAAACCTAGAAACTGCGTTGTGGAACGACTGCTTCAAGACTCCATTGACCCGTTATGGTAGGACTGACAAGAACCTGTTCAATTTAATGATTGAATCCGGAGTTGGCTTCTACCTTGGCCTTATTCAAGATATTGGAGTTCATTTCGATATATCTTTCATAACGTAAGACAATACTGTTCCCTGTTCCCTAAACATACAGAATATTTATATCTTGAATATGCAATGAAGGTGACACTAAATATTTTACTTTTTAATGATAGGAATACACCATCCGCCTCCAAGCTGTACTGTACGTCACCAGTCCTGAACAATCATTTTGTGAAGCCTTCTAAAAGTAGCATTTACTTCATCATCCAAAATTGCTTGTTGCATGTAGGAGACTTGCTGCGATATCGTGGCAGTAGCTATACTGAGGCAATCAAAATGTAAGTTTTAAAGTTAGCTTTAAGGAAATTGCACTTCATTGTTACTGTCTAATTATCTGGTTTAATATTTAATCTGGCATTCAAAATTCCAATTTCCAGGTATGAAAAGTCAGCTGCAGTTTGTCCATCAAATGGATATCCCTATCATCAAATGGGCTTAACTCAACTTCTAATTGCAACAACCTCTGGAGACGATGACACTTTAATGGATGGCTTGCTCTCCTGTTTCTATTACTTTGCGAGGTCCCTCTCTGTTTCGAACCGATACCTACCAGCATTTCAATCCATTGAGAATCTCGTTAAAACCAAAGTGGAAATAATGACAACGTAAGTTTTTGTTTGCTTTAAATGTAATTTATGGTAAATGAAGGTACGATAAAATTAACTGATGGAGAATGCCTATTTTTATTTTGCAGGAAGAAGCTTTCCAAGACACAAGAGATGCTTCGCCTTTTCATGGTCTCCATTTACGAAAATGCTAGAGCTGCCAGTTTATGCGAGCTATTGGGTCCTATCGTCACCAATCACGAAGTGAGTGCTTCAACCTTAGTGAAAATGATAGTCATCTCTTTGTGGAACAACTGGAGGAACCAGTTCAGTGCCGGGAGTCTTGACATTCTTGCTAGTATCTTCAATTCCATTGTTCTCGCAATTACATCAGTCCTTGGAACCGGAGAAGTTCCGCAGCACTTTACATTCTGCCTCCCACACAGTAAGTTTATAAATATTAATCAATCTTTTATAATTAACTTGGCTGTCATAAGTTAACTCTGGACACAAATTTACATTTCGCATTCATTTTTGTTCTTGCAGTGAAACTTTTAATGGAATGGATGAACTGGCACCAGGAAAACCCTGCGATGACTTACTACTACAGCAAGCTAAACATCGGAGCGCTAGTCAACGTTCTAAATCATCTTCGAATCAACAACCATTTTGCTCAAAATGCCCCCAATTCTTGGATCTTGGAAGCTATCCTTCCAGAAGAGAAGAAACTTATTGGCTTCATCCCTCTGGACTATTCTGTTTGCTTTAATGCTGGATCATCCGCTGGAGCTATCGAACCTCCCACCAGTGGCAGTACAGCAGTAAATGCAAACCCTCCTCGCCAGGCTATTCTCGGGGGACACCTGCTTTCCGAAGATAAAGACATTGCACTTTCTTTTAATCTCAGAATTCATCGTATTGTTTCCGTTGCATTGAAAATGGCTTCAAACAAGAGTTGCTTCATGTATGACGGAGCGAAGTTCATTGAAAAGTCGCTAACCCCGACGTCTTCAATCGCCGTGCCTACTCAACTTCAACCTAGTCGACGAAATGTAGCCCTTCAAAGTATTTTTAGAACAGCCAACAGTAGCAACATCATGGACAACGGGGTGGACAACCAGCCTCATCAACATCAACACCAGAATTTGATATCCCCATCCAACTGTGGCTCCGCATTAATGAACAACAGTAGCAATAACATAAGCAACAATGTGTCATCTTTAATGTCCTCAAGTTCTACACCTTCCTTGTCCTCATCAAGCTTAACTACTACTCATGACTTTTTCCGTTCTATTTGGACCCCCGACACAGAAAATACGGAATCTAATTGGAATTAATGCTTGAATTGTATATATTAATAAATGGTAGAATGGTTTAATTAAATCCGTAACAATTTCATAAGTTTTCAGTGATTTTTTCTCAGTCAGATAATTGTAATACAAAGTAATGCAGTCAGTGCCGAATTTTAGCCTTAAAGTTATTAATAATTTCCGTAAGAAATATAATTTTTGAGTTTTCCTTCGTTCGCAATTTCGCCTAGTGTTTTAAGTATATTGTAAAATAGATGTTTTGTGAGCTCTGTTGAGCCGTGAAATGTATAAAGTACGTCAGTGACATTGACATTTTTGTATTTCCAGTGTATTTCCAGCACTTTATAATACAAGTGAAACTTTTCGTTCGTACCTCACATTCTTAATACTTATAATCCAGCAATAATAAACAAATAATAATAGTAACGAATAAACTGTGAGTTTTTGCTTCAGACAAAGAAAAGTCAGAATCCCTCCTTCATTTTCATTTGACCGCATCAAAATCTTGTTTAACAAAAGCCCTTCTTGCATACACAACTACTTGACTTGTGATTGTAGGCTTCATAAATACGATCATTGATGTCATCTCATTCATTACTCTCATTCCATTCTTTTGTACATTTATCATGTTCCACTATTCTAGTAACTGTTTCCACTTCTTTCATTCACAATGTCACATTAAATTAAGACACTTAACTAGAGTTGGGAATAAGATAGTGAGTTGAGTTGTCATATAGTAGTCAGTTGCATATTTTTACCTTCCTTCAACCAAGATGGAGAAGTCAGTTGTGCATAAAATACACAAAATATTATGCCTGACCTTATTACTTAATTTATTCAGAGCTCAGACATGTTTGGCGGTTACTAATTATGTGACAATAAAGACAAAATTTGCTGATCTAATTGGAACAATTGAAACAGTTCCTTTCACAAATAGTCATAACCCAAAAGAAACTTCGTATATAGCTTTAAGAGGAATACCATACGCTGAGAGCCCTGTCGGAAGTTTGAGATGGCAGGTAAGTAAAATTGACTTGCTCAGAAATTAAAATTATTTTGAAAGTAGGTCATGGTCATAATAAAAGCATTTACATTCATAACAATCTCACCCATTAGGATTCTATTCTAAAACAACCATTGCCGAAAGGTACCTTACTCAATGCCACTGTTGACAAAAGCCCGTGTCCACAATGGATTGCTAAGAATGGTACCAGTGTGCTCTTGGGAAATGAGGACTGCTTATTTGCATCAATTTTCATACCCGTGCAAGCCACCAGAAACCGGCCGTTGAAAATCATGGTCTTCTTTCATGGCGGTGGTTTCATTGTCAACTCCAATAGGGATATGATACCTACTTCTCTGCTTGCTCAAGAAAATTGCATCATTGTTATGTTCAACTACCGTATTTCAATTTTTGGATATTTAAGCACGGGGATATCATCACTTCCAGGAAATTATGCGATTTCGGATCAAATTAATATGCTCCGATGGATAAAACTTTATGGGAATGACCTAAGGGGTGATCCCAATGATGTTACAGTTTTTGGAAGCTCCATAGGAAGTGTATCAATCCACTACCTGCTTTTAATCAAACAGGCCAATGGTCTTTTTCATAAAGCCATTATGGAGTCTGGTTCTGCTTTTTGCGAACGTTCATTAGTACCCAATCCACTAGATATTTCTATAAAACTAGGGTCAAAGGTTGGATGCTTCAATGTGAATAGTCAACAAGAATTGGTACAATGCCTGCGCTATAAATCAACTACGGAATTGATGATTGGTGCTAAAAGTCTTTCTACCCAGTGGGTCCTTCCGTCTGTTCTGGGACCCGTAATTGACAAATTTTCTAGGCAATCAAACTACCAATTTCTACCAGATTATCCAGAAAAGCTGCCCATCGTCAATAAAGTACCAGTGATTGCTGGAATCACAAAAGACGAAGGTCTAACAGCATTTGTTAAACTCTCAAAGGAATTCAGCTGGGAGCAACTGAATAGTATTTCTTCTATCGAAAATCTCATATTGCCCCATTATCTAAATTTAATCATGCGTTCCAGGAACGACCCATCTCAAAGACAAAATTTTATCGAAAATCTGTCCCAGGAGACAGTGCAACTGTACTGGAATGATTTTGAAAAAGATACTGTTCTAACTCTTGTAGATATTTTGGGTGATCTTTGGATTAATTCATGTCACAGAAAATCAATGGAACATTTGTGCCAGAATTCAGTACCCTCAGTACATGCTTACTTATTCACGCATCATGATACTGCAATATCGCCGTCAGAAATTGGAAAAGATATTAGCAAATTCAAGGAATCTGGAAAAAATCACTTAATTTTTAATAAGGGAGTAGCACATACAGAAGAAATTTTGTATTTATTGGAGTCACAGATGGAAGTAATGTCACGAAATGGAAATCGGCTTTCCAGTTCGTTTCGAAATCAATTAATGGCCAGCTCTTTGGCAAGTATATGGACTAACTTTGCAGTTTCCGGGTTTGTATTGCACACAATGTTATATTTAACGGGAACCTAAATCATGAAATGGTGTTTTGCTAATTCATTCGACAATTTTTATTTTAGGGAAAATCTACGTGCTACAGTGAACGGATGGTCAGACTGGAACCCTGTCTGTCATACCACCAACAATTACACTCATATTAATAGAGATTATCCACTTTATGAAATCAGTTTGGATAATCATAGAATTGCATCTAATTTCCGCCTAAAGGTATTCATTGGTTAATCACTAAATAATTTATAGTATCATTTTCCTTATGTGTATGGAATCATTAATTTTTAGGAAACTGAATTCTGGTGGAAGAAGCATCTAGAATCTAAAATCCCTTCCCTGTCGTATTGATTAATTTTTCGATCAAACACTCACCACCCGTCGCAGTGCAAAGGAAGTAAGGAAAGCGTTCCAGCGTTATTCCATAATTTTATGCTTTGTGCTTGGTTACATCTGCTTACAAAGTGCTTAATTTTTGTTATTTGAACACACGTTTGAAATATTCAATAAAAAATTTGATCAGAAAGAAAATTTGAGTACCAACTTATTCGGACGATAATCTTCAATCCCCAAATTTTTGTATCGAGATCGGCAATTCACCCCAAACCCTACATCCATGATATAAAAAATCACAAATTCACAAGTATTTTAAACGTTCTGACAATTTTTTCAAAACGAAATAGAAGCAAAATTATCAGTAAGATCAACAAAAGATAAGATCAAGCAGGATGAAGGTCCCATACACCATTCCAAAAGTTGTGCTTCGAGCTTACACTCGAAAGCTTAACGAAGAAGCCCTGAAAAAATCATACGAAGGACGTTTGCTAGTCTCTGAAGATCCAACTTGGGATAAGGATGTTACCCCAACACTTGCTGAACAATGCCGAAATATTGTTTTAGACGAATTCATCTTTTTCCACAACCTTGTGGAATACTTTAATGGCAAGAAATTGGGGGACTACGACCAACAAAAAGCAGGCTGGGAAAAAAACTTGGCCGAGTACTTAGAAAGGAGGGCAGTGTACGAGCAAAAGCTTGCAGACTATGAAAATCGATTGGCACAGTATGGCGATGGGAATGACTACGATGATGATGACGATGACGATCCGTTAGCCATAAAAACAGATTCAAAAGGAAGGCCAATTGAACCAGAGAAAATTGACGATGAGTTTCAAGAATACGAACCAGTTCCTTCCGTTTTGGATCAGTTAAAGTATGTTTTCATTTTCATAATTAATTGTATTAGTGTTCATTTGAACTAGGGAAAGCTAGCAACTTTTTTTTTGAATTTGTGACAGAGACGATGACCGAGTTCACATTGTGGAGGAGCTAGAGTTGGATTTGGTACCTTTACCTCTTGCTATCAAAATTATTCCTGATGAGTATTATTGGGAGAGAAAAGTACGCGATCGTTGGCAGGTATTTGATCTCAACGATCACGGTAAATCATGGCGTCGCCTGTACATGGAAAAGCATGCTTGGGAAGCTATCGAAAAGTTCCACCCCGCTGACGATGACTTTGAAAAACTGAAAGAAGATTTGGAAATGGTGGCTCCCGAAGTGATTCGTCTATTCATTCAAAATTTAATTCCAGTTTGTTTTGGAACTCCAGCAAAAGAAATTGTCACTCAAACTTTTGAGGGTGACAATAGCTGGGGACCGGACGATGAATTCGACGTAGGCTTTGGAGACGATGATATGTTCCAGGATCCTGATGATGAAGGGGTCACCGTCAGTGAAGAAACTGTGAAATCCCTAACAAACAAGAAGAAGAATAAAAAGAAGCCGAATAAGGATGACCCTCCAAAGTCAACAAATGAGAAAGATTATATCATACCTCCTGAGTTGAGAAACCCAGACATGGACAGACAGGATTCAAGTCATTTAGATTTCAGTTTGATTTTGCCTATGTTTACCAACTTGAAAGAGATGACGGTTATCTACCAAATGGTGGAAACTGGATTGGACTGGGAGGATAGATACTTCAAATTTACAGACACTGATTGTTTGAATCTCGCTAAAGGTAAGTTTTCAAACATTTTACTTCAGTTATCATAAAAATTATTTTTAAATTACAAGTATCATAATACCCCATTTCCATTACAGCTTTAGCAGAATGCCCAACACTGGAGAAATTTGAACTCCTGCGAAGTCACGTGGAAGGAGAGCAATGTAAAACTCTTGTTCGCGAAGGCCTTATCAAAATGCCCCATCTGAAGTATCTTAATCTCAATTACAACAGAATTGGCGACGTAGGTGCCCGTGCGGTTGCTCGTTTACTTATCGATGAAACTTCTCAAGCACTGCACACCATTCACACTGTTCGTGTTGCCCGTAATCGTATTCACAACGCTGGAGGAAAAGCACTGGCATATGCGCTCACCAAAAATTGTCATTTAACCACTTTAGACATTAGGCTAAATTCTTTAGGAGACTCTGCTGGTTGCGATTTTGGTCATTCATTGGTTAAAAATTCAAGCCTTCTAGCTATATTCTTGTCTGCCAATAAACTGACAGAGGAAACTGCTTATGTTTTGGGCAAAATGCTTTTCCATAACAAGTCAATTAAGGAATTGGATGTCAGCTCTAACGATCTAGGGAAAAAGGGTGGCGAATATTTGGCGTTGGGAATGCGAAATAACAGAACAATTTTGAGACTTGATGTACGACTAACTAACATTGGGCTTGACTTTGAATACGATGTGGGTACTCATCTGAAGAAAAACAGAAACAGGATCGCTGCATTCCATTCCATTGTTGATGGAGACGATTATGGTCCTCCAGAAACAGAAAGCGTTTTGGATATTGAAGACGTACCTTCAGATGAAAGCGACGATGAGGGTGAAGATGATGAAGATGAAGACGAAGAAGAATGCGACGATGAAGAAGAAATGGAAGAGGGTGCGAATGAAAATGAAGAAGAGGAAACCGAAGGACATGGGGTTGTCACTGGAATATCAGGTACAGGCATGGCCACAGCGGGATCACCTTCTGAGAAAGATCTGGAAAAGAGTGTGGGTGGTGTAACGGCAGCAATGCTGGCGCAAGCTGGACTTATGGAATATGCAGCTGCACAACAAGCTTTGAATGACCCCAGAGTGGCAGCAGCGTTAAATAGAGCAATGCAGGGTACTGGGGATGGAAAGAAAGTAGAGGTGGGTAATAACACTAACAAGGGTAAATGCAGAAAATGTGGTACTAATAATAAAGAGCTCAAGGTGGTAAAAGGGCCTCAGGAAATGAAGAATTCCAAGCATGCTTTCTTTTAAAATTTGTTGTGTGGATTGAAAGAGGAATGGTAATAAAAGACCGTTAAAACACAGAATTAAATTTGTAATCTCGTCAAAACCGAAAACGGTTATCTTTATTCGTACAAAATATGTAAAAAATTATTTCTTGTAACATTGTTTTAAGCGTCATCAGTTTTATAAGTTAAGAAATATAAATACTAAAATATTCCCGATAGAACCACACAATTGATAGTCATAATGCATTATACATAATAAACAATAACATTTTAATAACTATTAATAACAACTACTGAACAAGTCGATAGCAATAAGATATCTTAATCATAATCTACATATTTTTCACTCAGTAAGCGAGTGTAAAATACTTCCCGTTGCGGTTTGCAGGATGCGGAGTATTGGAAAGCAACAAACATGAATTCTGCTTCAAAATCAAACTCCACATTTTCAATGCTGCTGCGTTTCGGATTGACATTATCAGTTCCTTTCACTCGCGGCCAGGCGTGCACTGGAGGCAATCCCTTGATTGGTTGTAGCTTCAACGTGTCATAAATTGCAACCTGGAAGTCTTCATCATCTGCTGTCAAAACTGCTAAATAATCCATCACTGCGCAATACGCAATTCCTAGAATCGGAGTTTTGGAGGTTTGCTCGTCATTAACTTTGTTATTGTTGACGCAAGATCGTCTTGGTCTTCTTTCTCCAACAGCAGCACTGGTTGAAGGTCCGGGATTCGCCCGTGATTTTTCCCAATATTTGAAAGCTTCGGTAAGAGCCGTAACGTTGAGCGATTTCTGGTTCTTTCTACCGTTCCACTCCGATTTAAATTCAACAGTTTCACTTTGACCACTAAAGTGACTACACATCAAGACTCTACAAGTGGCACCAGGAAACGCGAACACTTCAGTCGGTTCTTCTTCATCCATACCAACAAACTCATGAACTGGACGGGGCTCGGGATGGAACTCGTAAAAGTTCATTCCATTTTTACCAGCTCCAAAAAACAAAGGAATGCCCATATCGATAAGGTTGAAATATTCCGTTTGAAGACGAATCTTGCTGAGAATAGTGGGGAATCCTTTAAGTCTACCTTCTCTAGTGCAAATTACTATGTTTGCGTAGGGAGGATTGGGGTCATCTATGATCACCCTTTCGGTTGGAGGATCCATATCTACTTTCTTATACAAAAGGGGCCAACTGGTTATTTCCAAGCATTTCTCCTTTTCCTTGAAGAGGAAGCACACACAATCTTGAATGATAATTTTCACGGGAATGTCTACATGAACGATCGCTATTTCCTTCCATGGTGGGTAATTCAGGATAACGATCACTTTGGTCAGCTTCTTCTCAGTTCCCATCAAAAATATTTTCTTGCCCGTGTCAAATACTGACATGTCAGTGTATCCTTTAATCCCTGGAGAAATACTTAAAGGCAATGCCAGATCTTGAATGATTTCCTTTTTCGCAAGATTGTAAGCCCTCAGAATGCCAGGCTCGATGAGAGTGACGAAATATGAGCTGCTTCTTTCACTTGATAAACTTCTTGATCCAAAAATGTTGTTGACTTTCATTTTTCCATTTCCAGCAGAAAGAACCCTTTGCGAACATCTTAAACCGTAGACAGGGTATGGTTCTACGACATAAAGTGCCTCATTGGCTCTTTCGTTGCGGACTTTCCATCGTATCCAAATTTTGGTGTCGATGATGCTCACCTGCAATTAGTAATTAGTCACAAAAATCAATATTGTATTATAACTAAATATTATTTGGAGAATGAAATAAATGAAGTTCTTATTAACTTTGAAAACATACCTCTGTCTTATCTGGAACAGCAAGTTGAGTCCACGGAGTATTCGGTTTCTTATCACCATACAAATTGTTCCCAGGGCTCAAGTCAACTTTAGCTGCTTTCATCGACTTCCCGTTTTCGTCCGACGGTGATCGGCTGTTAAACATTTGCCTGACACTGGCGCAATCACTGACATCTCCATGTCTAGAGAAATGAGGTAAACCCAACTGCCGATTGAACAACGTCTGCACCACTGATTTCGGCTTCACAGTGGCTCGTGTAGTCCAATTATCTTTCCTGTTAACCCCTCCGACGGTTTCCATTTTAAAAATTTGGTTATTCACTACCTACGATTGGAAAATCGAAATTTTCTTGTTTCCGAACAGAAAGCAAAATTTGATGCTTCAATCAAAATATCAAATGCAACACACATAAATAGATTGCAGAGGTGATTGTGCGTAACTCCTTACACTAATTACGTAACTCTCTTCTGCTACCTTGAAAGCAAATGGCAACAACAGGAAGGGTATAATTTTTTTCCTGTCTGCACCTGCGCCCTAGAAAAGTGATTCTCATGAGAAAAAAAACCTGAAAAAACTTCTCATGGTCTCACGACTGCGACAAATAAATGTCCATACTTAATTCGGTTTCTAGATTACAATTATAGTGTTTATATTTGATTTACATTGGTAGCTACTAGCTTGTTATTCAGTTTTGTTACTGTTACTCCTTTACAATTGAAAGCGGAATTCTTTTCATTGTTTCGCTTCATTGTTCTGTTTTTGTACAATAGAGTAAAGGCCTTTTTATGTTAAAGATTAAAAACATGAACATGTGCAAATGAAAACAGAGATGCATTTCACATTCGTTCTTTGCTGAAGCTGGGCATCTAATGTTAGGTTTTCTTCTAGAGCTAGCCGAGCCTGAAGCTATAGTTTTCAGTTTCAAAGGTATTGGCATTCCCACATGTTGTTTGTTAGTACTAGTAGTAAACAAAAATATCCCGCGTATGATAATGAATGATGATGATGCGATGATGTGATGTGATGGATGAGAAAACTTTGTTCATGCACCTGCACCTGTTTGACTTACCGTAGCTGTAGCCAGCCAGAAGTCATCCTCGTTCTTCTGTTCGTTGTGGTTTAGAAATTAGGATGCATGAAATGATGTTCCTGATTCAGGAACATCATTTCAGGTCCTGAATCAGGAACATCATTTCAGGTCCTGAATCAGGAACATCATTTCAGGTCCTGAATCAGGAACATCATTTCAGGAATGCTGAAATGAAACAAGTTAAGATGTAAGATCTTGTGCTGTTTCTTAACTCATTTCGAATCTCAGAAATGTAATATTTAAAGTATGATTTTAAATCCAGGAGGGTAGTATAAATAGCAAGGAAATTTTGTTTCATAATGCCCCAATCTAATTTCATTTCTAAAAGTTTTGGTGATAGCCAAATCTTTTTCGGAGAACCATGATGGTGATGGTCAATTTGAACATCCAGTTTTCAAGCGTGTAGGAAAAAAATATGCAAATTTAAAGTGCGAGCCTGGATTTTGAAATATTCTTTAATGTATCTAGATAATTGAAAACGTCAAGAATTTTTGATGCTGTGAATAAAATTCAAAATGGAATATTAAAACAGTCTCCAAACAAAAATGATCATAAATAGATGTACCATGTACCCCTTGAAGAGTAAATTCAACAACTAAATCATTTCAGAGACAAAAAGCGGCTTTGTTAAAGTTTCTTTCAGAAGGACAAATTCCTTTTAAAAAATCAAGAATGTATTGGAAAATTTACAACAGGTGGCAAAGCCCTATCTTCATCCGATTCGGATCCGAATCAACTGAAGTTGGAGCTCAGGGTACGGATGGCTTGCGGAAAAAACGAAAACTTTAATTTTCAGTCAAATCGGTGTTTTTAGCAGGCAAAGTGGGGTGAGTAATCGTGGCTTCTGAACAAGTACCAACATTTCGTACACAAAAATCGAGTCGAAGAAAAATACTAATTGGATCAGGTAACAAACGTTCAGATCGGATTCTTCTTCAGTAGCATCTTATCAAAGAAGTACTTGTATTGGATAACGTTTTGCGCAAGAACAATTCGTGAGATTACCTGTCACTAAATTCGAAAGTGAAAATCGTTACGTCAACATTTCGCTTTTATCATTCCATCTGGATTGACAATTTGATGTCGCTTTGACATATGATTCGGAATTCAGGAAATGCCTTACCCATGGCATATTTCATATTTGAAGCATACGATGATTGAGAATATAGATAAAATTAAAAATCTACCCCAGATATCAAATATGAATACAACAGAATATACAGAACAACAGCTATAAAATAACTATACTAATGAATACTTTAATAAGATTTCGGACAGTTTGAAGCAATATTACAACAACTAACAACAACACATTAACAATAGGTTACTTACACATAATGTATGAAGCTTGTATTGAATTGATTGTTAACATTGATTGTATTTTACAATATGTTAAAAAATTTATTGACAAGAGTCTTTGTTTAAAACGAAACATTAAAAATTGTAGGAAAGAGCAGATGCAATAAATAAAAGTGCGGTGATTCCCATTCCAGCAACATTTGCATTGGCAGCATTACATCCATCCGCGTAACAAGCGCAATAAAGAAATTCAACTGCGTAGGTTCCTACGCGACGATAGCATTTAAGCTCACTTGGATCATCACCCTGTTTAAAAAGTGCATGCATATTTTAAATCATGCATCAGCCAAATTTAATTAATCTTATTTAGGAATATTGATTACCTCTTCAAGTACCAATTTAGGTTCTTCCAAAAACCCACAGTCTCGTATAACACGGACGGTCGACTTGTCAGGGTTAAGTGTAGCTAAAAATATCAAATTACAACTTATAACTAATCAATTCCAATATAACGATATTTTATGCATTAATAGCAGACGATCTTACCCATTTGAACAGTTTTTCTGCAAAATGTGTAGTTCACTCCATCTTGGACACTAGCTTCAGCACAGTCGACAATGGATTTTGACTCATTCATAGGGATCCGGAAAGGGTCAGCACAAGCCTCGTCAGTATAAGAATTACATTGGTGGCATTTAATGGCGGAACCTTATTTATAAGAACATATACATAATTAATTAATTCCAAATTATCTGCATATGATACTTTGTAGAATATTTAAATATTTTACTTACACTGCATTGTACACAAGACTAAAAGGGCGAAAGCCCCTAGTTGTAGAAAATGATTGGTCTGCATGATATCTAATTTGTGGTGAACTAACAATACTTTACGTCACAATTTTTAAAATGAAAGCTTATGTAATATGCATACAAATTAAGCTTTCATGCAATAATCAGAAATTTTTAAAACGATGTACTCCGGAAGCTAAAAGTGAAAGTATATTATTACACGTACGCGTATTCCAAGTTTAATTTTATTGATCAATTCGAACAAATTAAACTGTTGATAGTAGAAATTTCAAGAAATATATGCAGAAGCTCTATAAAATTGAGATGATTTCTCGTATGCTACACAAAATATATGGAAGAAAAGAATGGCTGTAGTCAGTCTTCAACAAAAATTTAGCTTGCTCAAGGCTCAATTCTTAATTTCATTTATCGTAGTTGAAAATGTAGACTTTTAGAAGTTTGTCCGTCAGTCTGTCAACAAGCCTATTTGCACCGTTATAGAATACATATAGCATACTGATTTTGAGCTCGATAAACCTGGCTAATCCAGATTCAATATCACAATTATTCAAATATAAGGCTATTTTTAATGAACTAGCAAACTAGCTTTAATATAGTTTAAAATGTGTGAGTACATTTGTATGCATTTATATTTATCGTGCAATAGGTCGGATTTTCTGAAGAATTTTGTTGGTATTAAACAGATATATTTGACTTTACACCATGTATATGTAAGAGAATGAGTTCAA
Organism: Entomobrya multifasciata; assembly: GCA_034693345.1. Taxonomy (NCBI): domain Eukaryota; kingdom Metazoa; phylum Arthropoda; class Collembola; order Entomobryomorpha; family Entomobryidae; genus Entomobrya; species Entomobrya multifasciata. Next base: position 16,868 of record JAQFXM010000672.1, on the reverse strand, counting down.
CAAAACAAAAAGCCTCCTAACTTGCATTTGGAATTGGAACTGTATGATTGTCAGTAGATTTTTCAGCATTCACAATTTTTTGCTGGGTGTTTGTCTCTTGTTAAGTATAGACAGAAGCCCCGTCCCGTTTCTATAAAACTGAAATTGTGATTGAAATGATCACAAAAAGTGTCCCCCATTATTTTGTTTCTGATTCCAATTCAGAGGCGTACCGAGAAAAATGTATATATAATCTAGATGCTTACTTTACACATGTATGAAGTGAATCTTATCTAGTAAGTTACCGCTGTTAGATAAAATGATGTTCTATTTATAATTAGCTTTGTGTGGATGTGTCAGACAGAGTCATGAAACAAGTGGCCGTGTGCTTTTCCCGATTTTCGGCAAGAAAAAAATGTTCATGTTTTATTTCGCTTTTCAATCTTGCAGTGAACTGGGAATCTAATGTAATCTTTCTACTTCCTGGGAATGAAAAAATAGTATTCTTACAGATCAGAAATGTAGAGAAACAAACAACCATCCATGTAGAAGTGCATGAACGCGTCTGTACACACAGCTTGGCTTCGATAAACTTACAGAATTTTAGACAGAAACATTTACATTTATGACATTGATGTACATAAATCAATCAGAAATAAGCACTGAATACTTTTATTTTGTAGTAAAATCTTATTGCGAGTTAGGAGTACATTCAAAAATATAAGTTAGCTATCACATAATATACACTCAATGTGTATTACACATGTACACATGTCTGGTGTTTTAAATTAAAGAATTTAGTTTTTCTTTGATTTTCGATGAATGCTGAATTCATCTCGAGGAATGTTTCTGAACCCACTGATGTTGGTCTGAACAGGAGGTGACGGAGTAAGCCCATCAGTGTCACACTGGTTTTCATATTCATCGTCCTCCATCATTTGATGATTATCCCTTTTAGTTCTAGTTTTATTACTGTTTCGGGCGTTATGAAACTCCGTGTAAGGTTGATAATGAGAAACTGAACTTGGTTGTGTTGCGTCTTGCAGGTGAGGATAATCGAAGAATTGTGGTCTGGGAGTTGGGGCATCTCCTGCACCTTCTTTATATACTTGGCTTCTAACAAAAGATGGGGCATTGAATGAGGTTAGATGATAGGAATAAAGGAATAAGGAATAGGAAAAGAATATTGGGTCTAAGAAAACCAGAATTACCCCATAAATGTGTTTTGGGGGTTCTTTTCTTGGTCAAGGGTAAATTGCGCGACACCAGTTAGGTAATGTTTGAACTCATCTCTCAGATAATTGGGGTCATCGTCTACATTAACTACGAAATGACGTACTCGAGGTCCCACACCAACAATTTTTGCAGGGCCAAGCTCCCTGTTACCACGAAATTGATTTCCAACGATCAGACACTGTGCAGGAGCTAGATTGGAATGTGTAACGAAGTGCATATGAAGGGCAGACATATCACGAACGTGGAGCTCGTTGTTGGTGTCATATACAAGCATTATTCCATCCAGGTTTGATTGCACTCCAGGCCAAATACTTTTCAACCTAATTTTAAATGTATTTTATTTTTAGCAATCATAAAAAAGGTTCATTTTTTAGAAAAAGTTGAAAATTCATTTCCTTGCTCTTCGTACCTGGGATTTCCACCTATTTCCCAAATTTGAACATCAACCTCCGTTGAATACTTTCGTATATCAATGTTTGGTATAGAAAATTCCACAATCCTCACAGAATTTGTTGGCCTGTAAGGAGGTCGTCCTATTGAGCTATCCATACTCATTTCATTCCCAAGAATATTGGCGATCAACGTTTTTCCACACTGGAAACAAATAATTTATATGAAAGATAAGCATAATGTGTAATTATTCCATTGCATTTCAACATTTAAAATCATTACGTATTTTTGATATTCAACGCTGCGCCTAGAATTTATTTTTTATGCATTTCCATTATAAAACAATCAAATCTATCAGTTTGCGCAACCAATAATTATAAAATCTCATTTTTCAGCAATCTTATACAATGTAAGTACTTCATACTTTTTTACTGCAGCGCAAGCTTATTAAACCAATTAATTTGCCAATTTAATCGTTTCTGATTTCATGAAACGACTAATGACACTAGTCATTCATTGCAACGTAAAGAGTATAATGCTCAATTCACGTTCATTGACGTTCAACGAAACAAATGCCCTACTACTAATTCTCAAGATTGAGTTGAAATTAAACGGGTGGGTCTACTTTACGATACTTAATTATGCTGTAGTTGTGAGCTTCAATAGCGATAACTAACTTTGATTGCAAATGACCCGAAAAGTAAAAAATGATAATAACATTTTTTCTGCTTTACAAGTACCAGTATTCATTTAAACATCTACTACTTCAGCAGAACTCGGCGAAAATCAGCAAAATACTAGAATCTATGAATATTCATATTGTATCAGTTCTACCTTCATGTCTTTTGGATGTCTGTCTATATAATTCGACTACAAATACTCTGATAACAAATAAGACAACCAATTAAATGTCTTGCATAAAAAACCTTCCCACTAATGTCTACAAAGAAGATATGCTAACTAACTGCTTTCACCCTGATATTCTTCTTCTATTTTCAGACGAACATGGTTTTTCAGATAAATTTGACTTGCATAACGCTTTAAATTCCATAGCTTCTTATGATGCACTTAATTAGAACGTGACGAATGAATTGAATTCTTGACCATAAACAACACGCTACTTATAAGACAAGTATTAAATAATTTTGTCGCCTTCCATGATAAAAGTGTCAACTTACCCCACTTGGTCCAACCAACCCTAATTTGAGCTTCATTTTATAAATTTATTCGATTAAAGCCTATAACCACCAACCACCGTATTTAAAGGTGTTAGATCCCTTTACTCTTACAAAAACCAATCAATCAGAAAAGGACAAAAGTGGTTTAACTTGGGACAGAGAACACAAATTTTATTTTTTCAAAATCACAAACGAACAAATCTTTTGAATTTAAATCAATATTACGAATATTTTCTTATATTGAACTCAATTAATTTTAAATGACGGAGACAATAATGGCTAATATTATGAAAATTCTCCTAAATTATCAAAACACACTCATGTTTGGTTACTGGTTTCCATGGACTGACTGGCTGTCAACGCAAGAGCTGGAAAATCTCAAAACCAATGCTGAACATTAAACGAGTCGGGGAAGGCTCGGAATCAGTGTTACACGTTCTTGGGATTTTGTCAAAGCTAGCCCTAATGGTAACCAAATAACAAAAGCTACTCCAGCACCCACATTGGTATTTATATAATAGCACTCCAAAATGCTGTGGTTACCAACGTTAAAATGCTGTACTGTTAGGGCTAGCTTTGACACTCTCTTGTTGTTGTCACAAGAACGTGTAACATTGCTCGGAATCGTCCGAACCGAATTGCTGTGCCTTTTACTTTTGTCATTTACTCTTGCCGTACATTGTGGCTACAGCATACGTTGATTAATATATATCATCAAAAACCTCAAAAGATTTTTTCTGAAAAACATACATATCAAAAATTACACCTGTGTGCATGAAAATTACTCGACACGCATAGCTCATTTGGTATATTATTTAACAAATATTATAGTAACAAACGTTTTTATATTTATAGTAAACTTATTATAACGCATTTATAATTACTTGCATAACATTTTTGCAGCTGCTTTAATTCAAACTTCAAATTGCATAAGTTTAATTATACAATTTTATAAATATGTTGAAAACATGATATATAACAAACAATAAACATTTAAATTAACAACAGTGTTAAATATTCAACAATTCTGCGATCAAATGCATTTCGTAATTAGAATCCCTTGTATCAATATCATTATAATAGTTCCATTATACAAGATTTGTAATGTAGCATTTGGTTGTCAGAATTGAATGGGCTTTGTATTTTTATCGTCATTTTGTCAATGCACTTGTCAAATAATCTGTTATGTAACTGGCATTACGGTAGTTATGAATGATTTTAAGCCCAAACCAACCTCACACTTATATAATATATGAAAAGACTAGAACATTATAATATACATAAACCATTCCCTATAATCCAACTTGAAAACACTGCTCGACTGGTCATTGCAATACGCATATCTCTCAAACTCATTCCTCACGAGGTATAAACCGAAGGGGTATTCCACCATCCGGAACAATAGTTACTGATGGAACTTTAAGTTTAAGCTTGAGCGGTTCATTTATTGAAGCAGGCGCAACTCTGTGAATGAAAAAGATAGCATTAAATCATAAAGATTATTAGTAAAAATGAAAATTGAAAATGAATGAAGCTAAAATGAAAAAATAAAGAAGCATTTAAATAGAAGAGTTGGAAATTACTTGAATTTTCGCAAAATTGAGCACAAAGTAAACTTCATGTTCAATAAAGCAAATCTAGCTCCGATACACGTTCTTGGTCCACTTCCAAATGGAATCCACTGCATATTGTTTGCATAAAGTTTCTTTGCATTGTTGTCAAATCGTGAAGGGTCAAAGCAATGAGGCTCTGGCCAGATATTTGCATCGTGATGAATTTGCCAAACTGGAACTTGGACTCCAACATTTTTTGGCACAAAGTACGACCCTATCCAACTGTCATTCTCAAGTCCTCTCACAAGTTGACAACGGGTGGAAAAAGTCGTAATGATTCGCAAACTACTTGATCGAGATATGTCAAGCCGCTTATTTTCTCATAACTTGGAACTTCATTTATCTAAACACAGATTATAAAAAATATACATTTTATGTAAGATACACGTGTAAGCTACAGCTCACTATCATTATCAACATCATCTTGACATGTGTCATATGTGTCTAATGATTCTTGGAAGATGATCTTGGTGACGTGGCAGTAGTAAAAATGTACAATGCATTATATATCTAAATGTCTTACCGCAAACGAACTTTTCAGTTCCTCGAACAGTTTTTCTTGAATATCCTGATGAATGCTTAAAAGATAACATGTATAGCTCAAGGCGGAAGAGGTTGTCTCAAATCCTCCCAAAATGAACACCCACGCGTTCGCAACAATTTCATCATCAGACAAAGAAGACGGATCTGTTTGCGATTCCATCATCAACTGTAAAGCGTCTCTTGGAGTTGAAAATTCGTTGCTTGTATTTTGGTTAACTTCCTTTTTTCCTCTTCTTGCTTTCATTTCCGCTTGAACACTTGACATGATCATTTTGGTCATTTCATGGGAGTAGCCAAAGATTAATAGAGCTTTCCCCATTATCTGCGCTATGATTGGAAAGCACAGCGCAATTTTCACAAAAGGTCCCATCGCATTATCTAGAAATCCTCTAACTGCCATGAAGAATTTATCTTGATCATCCCTTTGAGAATTCACTTTCATGGCAAGTGCGCAACAACAAATTACATCACAGGCTAGCCCTTGAAAAAGCTTGTGAGCGTCCACCACTTGTCTTTCACTGTCAATATTCTGATGTTTGTCTTTTAAAATTTGCACTGATGTTTTTACACAATCCGCCATAATTGGAAACATTAGCTTGATTTTCGCACTTGAGAAGGAAGGGCTCAACGTACCTCTCACTTGTTTCCAACGCTTGCTTCGAAGCCCAACCACTGTATCAGCAACAGGAGGAACGTTGATTATCATGTGAGGTCTGTTAATGAAATCAGCAGACTTTCTCACTAAAATGTCCTTTATAACTTCAGGGTCTCTCACAACAAGTGTAGCCCTTGTACCACGAAAGTATCCGTAAATTGGGCCAAATTGAGACTCCCAATTTGACATCACGTCTGTAACCAACTTCCCCTTGCCCATCATTTCCATCATGTTCCCCACAAAAAAGTTGGGAGATGGACCTGGTATTCCAAGTTGGGAAAATGTTTTAAATAATTCAATCCTTTTGTAGATCAAGTACACAAATGTAAGGGTTAGTAAAAGGAGAAGTAGTATCAAAATCATTTTGATTTTGTTTCAAATACAACTGATTTTTTAAATTAAAACTAATTAATTTTATTTCCCCTAAATGGATTTTGCTTGAAAATTTAGCTTTCAGCGCTTTCTCATCTTCGTCTCCAAATGTGATCTGATCATGGAGAGAACTAAAACTATGAGACTGATGTTATACGACTAGACAAGTATAATTACTCTAAATTGCTTATGTGATGCTACTACAACCACAACTACACCTACTTCTGTCAATGCAGACGTTTTATGCAAAAAAAATGCAAAAATGACTTGATATCGGTGGTAATATTGTTGGAAATAAATCGAGGTAGTCTCAAGTTTGATGAATTTCCTGTAGACCAAAATGCTTCTTTCGATGTTCTCAAACAAGAGTCATTCAATTAGTACGTGAAAATATACGGATACTTATAAATAATATGTGCATCATGAAACAGAACGATTGTGATTATGCTGATACTGATGAGAAAACCCTACAGTTCCAGGTTTGGATTTAAAAAATCATAGACACAAGGTACAATGGTAAAAAATAAGTATATGGGATATGCCAAAAATATACATTATGCACCCGATCCAGAGTATTATTCTTCATGTGCGAAAAAAAGTGAACATGGTGATGTGATCAATTTCATCCCAAGCGAGGAATATGCCATCATTGACATTACTGCTATCAAATACACATTATTAATCAGATCTATATAATATGCTTACACAGCTTATTGCCATTACGGTAACAAGAGAAGCATCAACCCTTCTCATAAGATGTCCTGATATTTGATGTAAGAAGACTGTGCTTCCTTTTGTCTAATTTCCTATGATAATTTCTATGCGAAAATTTCCCTACCTACCACAACCACAACCCTTTCACGAGACATCGCGTCACAAGTCACAACTCTGCATACACGTATTATCGAAAATGTATTAAAATTTTAGTATGAAGTATAAACCAATTGATTTCAAAAAAGTAACATAAGATGCAATTCATGCTATGTTTAATGGGTTTGCATGTTATCAAACAGAAAAGAAAAGAAAGAACAAAACCGATTCACGTCAGTTATCATATTCTGATGACAAGGAGTCAACAACATGATTAGGTTAGCAATTTTTAGATGATTTCGTTTGGCTTTTCTTTTTTAAGTGATCAACGATGGATACAAAGAATAAAGGAGGCTAAGGGACGATATAAATTCGACAGTGAAATTATACTTTTTTCCTAAATTTCTTGAGTGTCATTGGGGTAGTGAATATTATAAGTGATTTAAGTACGAGAGTGAATGAGGGAGGAGGGAGTATAATACATACATATCACACCTACAGAAGGACGAAATGGCTTGTATTTTGTATCACAGGAAATTATAACACTATCACTAAAGACACTGTATTCCGTAGCCGTAGCCTTTTGTTATCTGGACTCCACGAACTGAACTCATGTTTTAGTTGTTTGTTTCGTCTGCTTCTTATCGAATATGTCGAAGGGAAGATTGATTGATTGAAGATTAACATAAATATTTTGCACAAAATTGCGAAATTGTGTAAGTTGTCCGATTAATATAATCACTTATATAACCAGCACCAGTACCAACGATATAATGGAAAGTTTGGAAGACCTTTTTTAAACTTCGAATACCTCGCATCGCTTTTATCAACTACACGTGTACGCGTAAACAATACTACTGGGCTCCATCCGTCCATAGTGAGTTGACTGACCAAAGTGTTTGGATTCATGTTCTTGATGCATAAGTAACAGCGTTAAATTCTTATCCATCAACAAGAGATTCTTGAACTTTTTAAGATGGATATACTATAAGATCGTTCCTATTTTCTCTTTAACTTTCACAAACATTGCCAATATATTAACCATCATAGTTTATACTTTTGAGGCCCATTTTAAAATTGGCTGATATGACATGTCAATTTATGAATACAGAGTTGTTAACCTCCTGAATTTTATCACCAAATGTCGCTGGGAACAAACCCATTGAGGGTCATTTAAACATGTAACCATTGGCCTCGTTAAGTCAGAAACAATATTTGCGAAAGTGTAAATGTGTGGCTTTGTTAAACAGAAAAGATACTTGTTTGTGCTAAATAAGACTTGATTTATGACTGTGTATTTGATAATAATATGATGTTATATAAATACAGCAAATGTTTGATAAAAATGATCAGGATACTACCTGGAAGCTGATTATGATCCTATCAATAATATTATTTTAATAATTTTTTGTAACATATTTGTGCTGACTGCAAGCTGAGAACGAATCAACAAGTTTGAATAACAGACGACCCCAAAATGTAATCGATTTGTAATTTGTACTCTTTGATCTCAACAATATTACCACCTTGATTGTTTGCAATACGCACATACGTATGATGATGCTTGATACGCACTTTCAGATAAGTCTGAAAAGGGCATTGGGTACGAAGCAACCCAGATTTTGAGTGTGCGTGGCGTGAAAAAATAATTCATTATCCTCTTGGATCCTATGGAGTTTTGTCCATTTCAATGCAACGTGGTGTGTAGTAATCGGCCTAGCTGAATGAATAAAACGCACAGTGGCCTAAGAGAAGCATAAAGATTTATGCACTAATGTACGTAAGCAAAACCGTATAAAATACTAGATTCTCATTTAATGGGACGAAAATAATATTTGGTACAGAAATATATATTTTTTAAAGAGGAAGCATTGAACACCATTATTATTTGGTTATGTATCCATCATACCAGTAACAGTATCTAACGGTACATAATTTACATAGTACACAAGAATTAATTTATTCAAGAAAATTTTGCTCGTCTTGTACGGCAAAGTAGCAGACCCGTAATGCCACTTCACTGATGCTTATTTAGTCCCATGATCCCTAAGATGATAAAGAACTAAAAGAAATTCTACCTGTTATAAGTAGGCAATCTAATTTATAATGTAAAGTATTTTCTGAAACGAGTTATCTTTCAAATTCTTTACACTTTCACTGAAATGCAAATGTTACGGGTACGACCCCATGTTTACGTTCTGGTAAACAAAAACTACATATATAAGAGCTTAACGTGCATCTTTAAAAAATGTTGTCCTTGAAAGATCACGCTATGCATTTAGGTACCCAATTTGCTAAGTGGGACAAGCTAAGATTTTGTGTTGCTTTTATTTTTCCATATTTAATATCCAGTGAAGTAAAGACTTGAAAATTTTAATGGAAACGACCAGCATAGGTAAGGTAAGTTTTGTTCCAATATGAATTTAACATTTTTTATGCCTGTTTGAAAAGCCGTAAAATTCCATCCCCTAAAATGAATACGAACAGATTTCACACTCATACTATGCCTACTTTTATCGATATATTTCACGTATTATTTTAGAAGCTTATAGCTAGCTATAAGCTAATTAGCGCATACTATTAATATACGTACATAGTATTGATTGCGAAACAGAATATCATATGCACACGCACAAAATCCTATATCATTTAGTCCAGAGATTTATATAACTTAAAACGCTTACGTATTATACATCAGTTTCAGATTTGTGATGCACGCAGTTAGCGTACAAGCTGTTACCATTACGTTTCCACTCGCCACTTCCAATCTGAAAAAGGGCACACAAACGTTAAGGTCAGATGCGAATAAAATCGTGTGTTAAACGTGTGTTAATCGTGTTAACTTAAAACAGTTGCAGAAAAACACTCGAAAACCTCAAAACCGCCTCAACAGTATAAGGAAAAGATGTAAAAAACACATGTGTCAGCAATTAACACATCCACAATCTTTGCCGGAAGACTAAACTAAAAATCTACATATTATCCGGCTAAATAATTTACGAAGATTACTTAAATCATAGTTGAACTACGTGTTGGTACAGATATATTCAATAATATTAAAAGTATAAAAACAAGTAAAACCTTTCTGGACATAATTTATTGGACCATTGCGAAATTTCTCTGATCTAACTATTTAGGTCGCTAACTCGATGTTTTGCACAAATTTTTTGTTGGAATTTATGACTTAAAGTGTTAGTTATTGCATTCCAGATTTAGATCATAACGTTAACTGTCTATTCGGAATGAAAATGAACGTGATGCATTTCATGAATTAATTAAACATAATGCATCGACCAGTCGTTCCATTGCATTGATTATTTGCGAAAGGGTAACATGGCCCATCGTAGAAAGAACGATGTACGAAATAAAAGGAATGCGCCTATAAGTGCCTGCATTTGACTTAACCTCACTGCATTAAGTCATTTACGTAATTATAATGGTAGATGATACACAATACATATTGGAACTCTGTACTGGGTGCAAGTACGTAAGGATGTCAGGAGACATACTAGTTTGCAGTTGGTCATGAAGTCAATAATATTATTGATATGAAGAGTAAAGTCATGTATTATTGGCCCATATTATAAGTACTAGATTTCAGAAGTTGATAAGCTTGATCACGTAATCAAAACACCTTAACCCATGCTTGGAATTAATAAGCGGAAAAATATATGGTTGTTCTGCATCAATTAGACTATTGATGCATCTAACACCAAATTAGAATTATGACAAGTGGCAGAGCATAAACCTTGATCTTTTGATCTTCTAGAAATTAGATTATTGGATTGGTAAGTTATGTTGACTTTGTCCCCATCAAAACTGTATAGATAAAAATGTGTTAACGCTCCTAAATCAGAACCTATTGACTAAGATAGAAAAAATATTATACGTCAACATTCGGGCCGGAATCCGGATAAAATTATTTTCTTTCTGTGCTATCATTTTAAAATAGCATCAAAAAGTGAAGTGCTTTTTGCGCAACAACAAGATGAAGTTGTGTGTAGATGAAGGGTCTTGCGAAAGATCTACATAAATCGTCAGTAAACTAAAGTACGATGTTAGCAAAATAAATATGAACCAACACAACAACCACACAGCACAAAGGTGTTGGACTTCAAAACATTGCTCAAAATATAGTGAAACATGTACGTTTTTTAATCAGCAACGTCTGACACATGTCACAAACATTATTTTGATTTGTAGCAGCAGTTTATATTGAAAATTCCAAAGGAAATGCTACTTCTATAGAAAAATCTATTTTCATGAGTGTCAGTGACGAAATTAGCTTAATTTATTGAAAGTGTAAATGAGCTGTGTGTGATGGAAGTTTTGATTGATGAAAAGCTTTGCTCTTTATTATGCAATGTCAGTTATACGTCATTCGACATCTTTAACAGAGCACAATCTCATAATGCCCCGTATCCTCTTTACATAGTTCCTGTATGATCGGCCTCCTAACATATTTGGAGCAACATATTTTAATTTAATATTTTATTGTCAAATAGATCCCTTACATATTGAAGTTCTAACATTTTGAACGAAAGAAAAGGAATTATAGTTTTTCCAAATCACGAAACTTGAAGTGCAGTCCAAAATTCATAAAACCACACCCCCGTTCCGATTTTTTTACCAAGAAATTCTCAACACTTACAAACTTCGGATTTAAATACTTAATCAATGAGCATGCTTTTGTTTCGATTCAATTTTCTATCATTGAAAACGCGTCAATCGTAATGTCAAGTCTGCAGTAAGTCGTGCCATAATTTTACTTTTATATAAAGAGTATAAAAATGGCAATTGAATCTCATCAAATGGCACAATTTTGGTACATTGACCTGGTAGTGTTGACGATTCCTATAGCCTTACAGCCTTTTTGCCGTTTGTGTTCCTTACCACAGACAACATGAAAACCTTAAGTCAGGACAAGCAAAGATTTATTAAGTATGATGGTGATTGGTGATGTATCGTGTAACATACTTATTTTTATTTTTGACGTACTTATTGTATTAAACTTTAAAACTTATCGCACTCTTATCTGCCATCTATTTAATATGACGAATATAACCAATCTACGTAGTATCAACCTACATATCGACTAGACTAGGTTCCATTTTCATGCAACATATCTGAATTGATATACGATGAATAAATGGTCTGTGCTTTCTTTAAATCTTTTTAATTTATTAACAGAACCTCTTGTAAATTTTGTGATGGATGACAGAAAATGTCTCAATTCGTAGCTACCAAACTGTAAAAGAGCTGAGCTAAGATTTGATTATATTTATATACATCAAATACGTAAATACAATATTTACAACTGGGATAAATGTAAAGATGAGATATACCCGACAACTTTCACGAACACTTAAACGAATTATATCAAAAGAAATTTGTTTCTCCTTTTTTGACTTAATCTACTTTTATCCTTGCGTCAGGATGTTAAGTTCGACATTAATCTTTACATCGTTCTAGATCCTACCAAATTCCACGATTATAATTTAAATAAAAATCACGTGAACAATAATATACATATACCCCTTCTCTATCGATATTATATTTATGTTGTAAATACAGATTTAAGTCTCAAAGTAGGAATTTTACTGCATTGCGAATCTCGAACTTTAGTCCCGAACGCAAATGATTTTTTTAGTTGGAATACAAACAGAATGATAAATCTTTATCGTTAGTAATGGCTTCTAAATCTACAATTAATGTTTAAAAATAAAATTTACATCATGATATGATTGACATCAACAAAACTGCTATTTAATAGCACGTGTAGTTTACTACGTTACGTTAAGCCAAAGTAGGACTAATCATAAGTGTAGATAAATGATAAACATAAGCAGCCAGAAAAGACAGGGGCAAGGGGCGTAACTTTTCCGTAACACTTTAAGCAGATGAGTCAAGTATCGTTTATAATCATTTATTAAAATAGTTTACGAGCGACTTTATAAAAAAATCAAGGGTTCACGAATTTCGAACTGTCATAAAGTTCATTAGACTTTTTTAATTTTAAGCAAGCCAATAGTTCACAGTTCATAAATTAAAGTAGATATCTGTTTTAAGCTTCCATTACTTATTGATAAACATGAAATAATATCCTGTTTACGAGGTGTTTTGTTTGTTAAGCTTTGAGTTTTCACAGATTAAAAAATGTACATCGAGCTTACGCACACAGATTCGATAAATCTTGTAAGATACTTTAATTTGTATTGTGTTGTTTTTATCAAATAATTGAAGTGTATAGTGTATACATATCAGAAGTATGTTTACATGAACCCCAACGGGTACACTTAAAGTTGATTAAAAGTTAAGAGTGCGCGTGTGTTGTGTGGATGTAAACAACTTCGCCATATGTATATGCTGATTTTAACAAACAAATGCATTATGTCAATGTCACACGTGTATAGTGACCAAACAAAGTCAATGATCACTGAAGAATTCGGATTTTGCAAAATATATAATTATACTTGTGAATCAAATAGAAAGTTATCGATTAATTTTAAAGTGCAATTTAAAAAGCAATTTAATTTTTTCACGCCCAGAATGTGTGTCTGAGTAATGGAATGTGGAAATGAACAACAAAATTTGAGTATTTTATTGACTAATTAAAACTGCAAAAATTCACGATGAATACACTACAGCTCATATTTAGCATCAGCTCAAGTAAGCTTGTGATCCTTTAAATTTTTCCAACTACGGGACTTTTAGCAATGAATGTTAATCATTTAATCATGTTAGAACGATGTAATTTAAGGGAAGTATTAAGCTACTGTAAAAACATTATTTACGTTGTGCATACAACTGTGTAACAGCGCAGTGTAACACAATGCATGATTGATTATGATTCCATTGCAGATTGTGAATGAGACTCATGACTCATGTGACAACACTCAAAACATGGACAGTTAATTCAGACAAGGCACAATAGAATAGAATAGAATAGACTTTATTAACGTGTAAAAAATGAACAGCCGAACTGTTTTGCAATTACAACACGATATACCAACAAACAATATGAAGGTCGAGCTAGTCCGAATGACTGATTAACAAGTGGACAATTGATTAAACAAAAAATTGGTCAACAACAAAATAATATCATACAAAATTTCAATAAAATAGATATATATTAGTTCTGATACGAAACAAGTATTCTTTAGTCTTAGAAATAAGTTAGTCTAGTGAGACGAAAACTTACGCACTACCTGTTTATGAGTTTTGATCTGATGCTTCAGATCATTTTCCCAATATACTTATCTGTCTCAGATATTACACCTGTCTAACTTTAAATTGTCTATTTATACATAGGTACTTTTATTATTATAATATATATGATTGACAAGGTCTTGTCATGACATGGCATTACTATAGCCTACATAGCAGTTTGTATGTAGCTTACAAATGACTTGCTTAGATTGCAAAAGTTTTGAAATTTCCAATATGTACATTGGGCATGTATAAAACTCAACAAGCAACAAGATATTTGAAACTTAGAAACTAGTGTACCTATTGCAAGAATTCCTCCTAGTTCAATTTACAAGGTTATTTAAGAAAACACTGAATTTCCCAACGAAATACTCCCATGAAACCGAATAACTGAAAATTTAGTAGCCCAGTTCCATTTTATCGACCAAAGAGCCATTTTTGTAAATGCCGTTTTATATAATGCATACACGAATGTTCTGTTTGAAAGTATATAAATATACATACGTATAGACTTGTATCTCATATAAATCGTAATTAATTCGGTTTTTCCCGTTCCAGGAAATGTTATTTCCTCTATTTCCTAATTGGACGAGAGAGATGAACCAACTATACTAATTATAGGGAGAAATGTATGTCTTTTGTTGTGGTCTAAATGCCAAACGGCTATGCAACTCAGAGATATAAAAGAGCAACAGGCAAAAGTAGGAAAGTAGAAAGTAAAATGGAAGATTTATCATTTGGTGGAGGGTATATTGGGAAAATGGAGATCCTTTTGGTGTGCTGGTCGATAAGTTCTAAAGTTGCCACGTTTTGTGCAGAAATTCGTAAATTTCAAGAAACTTTCTCTCTGCATATCTCTTTGACAGGAACAAAAGAAAGAAGTACGGAGTTATGCGTGTATAGATTGAAAGATAGGTAGGTGAACAATGCATGTTGAATGCATACATGGTGTGGTGTATATAAGTTTTTAATTAGTCTCTTGGGTACTCCTGCTGCTGGTGGCAGTGGCATTGGTGCTAATATCAGTGGTAATAATTAATTTGTGTGTGATGTGTGTTTTGGAGGGTACTCAAGTGTGAAACTGATGCGATGGAGGGAGGGATTCAGGCTGAAGTGTGTGGAGGACGTGTGGAGAAACAAGAAATTTAAGGAGACAAGCATGTTTCACGGTTAAACACCCGCACTTGTCCCAGTTATCTGTCATGTTGGTTTAACTTTGCGTTTGACGAATAAAACTTAGACGATAGTTTCGTACCATAAAAGCAAGTGAAGAGGTTGGTTGTGAATTGTGAAAGTCCAGCAAAATACGTAGCTGGTTGGCTAAAAAGATAAACCTTTGGGTATTCTGGAAAAATCTGTTTGTTACCGAAAAAATGTGCCATATTTATTCTCTCGTTTGGGGTTTGGGAATAGATATCTCGGAAAAGGGTCATTTTCATAAAAACATGACATGGCATGACACAGATTTGGGATAAAAAATGCTTCTCAGAATGTCATTTAACTTTGTCGTGAATCGTGACGTGACAAAATGTGCATATTTTAAAGTCATTTGCAACATGACGGATTCCGTCGGTCCCTTTAGGCTAGTAACTTGTCCTAAATTGTATGGCGTATTTTTGTAGTCGCTTGTTCGACTGTACTACCAGCAGACAAGCGTAAGCATCACTTTTTATCTCCTCTCTCTTGGGAAAGTCAAACGAAATCGTTTCCATCTTTCTTTTGATCTGTCATGTTGCAAAAAAAGGAAAATAAACTTTTAAATTTGTGACATAATGATGAAGACTTCATTACACACAATACAAAGTATTCCAGTTAAATAGAAGGACGAAAAACGTCAGACAAATGATCAGTCAAACGTAAAAAGGGACCTTTTGTGGAGGTGCGGGTAGAGTTAGCTTGCAGTTAAGTTTTGTACTAGAAGTGGAGTAATTGGCTGAGATCCGCCGACCCATCAAATTCTCTGTGGGAGGATTTGCGTGACAAACGTGATATTTATGAAATATGCCATAGAGTAGTCTAGCCCTGACAATCTAAGTATTTTTGAGCCCTAAGTGCATAGTCGACATAATTAAGCACATAATATACATAATTGGGTTTATGTTATGTTGATGGCTAGAAAGATTTCAGATGTCATATTGTCAAATGGCTATGTCAGATAATAAAAAGACTCACAAGATGACTGGCCTATTTCAAAGGGAAGGGTTGATTGTTAAATGCTCTTGTTGTGGTTTTTTTTTAGAAATTTTAAAATGAAAAGTATTTGTCATTGCTTGACTTGACTTGTCATTTTATAAAGTCTCCTTTGTTGCTTTTCTTCAGGTAGGGTTTTAGGGTACCCATTATATTTGGCGTTTTGAGAAAAGGAATATTCCATGGAACTTGCCTTGTCATTTTCATTTTTATCGTTTAATTTTGAGTTCTAAATTCTATGGAACCGTGTAACATAATTCATGTCGTTCTGGGATGGCATATTTTATACCCGCATTATGAAAGTGTTATTGTTGGCCATTAGTCGTCAGTATAAAAGATTCACTACCCAAGTTTATAAGATAGCTACGGATCAAATTGTATAACGATGATAAATGAAACTCATGAAAATCAATACAGTTGTGTACAAATGTAATGAATTAATAAATCAACAAATTGTGGGGATAAAAACTTATTTAATGAAAGTCATTTAGTTGAATTTGTAAAAAAAACCGATGGTGAATGTAAAAACTAAAAGACTAATAAAAAAGGGGGAGATGATTTCAGAAGAGTAATTTATCCGTAGACGATAGCACGTCCAGCGAGAACTGGGGCGGCGTATCCGTAAGCTGGAAGTCCATAACCGACGACTCCTGGAGCTGGGGCAGCAACTGGCTCTGGAACAGCGACGGCAAT